>CAKAKR010011910.1:10803-36369 GCA_916700685.1 Adelosebastes latens | reverse complement strand
CGGGCCACAGTTACAGGAAAGAACAGCCTCAGTCACAACTTTATGACACCGTCCATCATGGCTGTGTGTTGTGTATCCTCTCCGGGCAGACTCTGCCTTGTAGCTGCTGTGTGCGCTTAGAATAGGTGGATACGGGACATGATTTAGCCCGGTAGAGATGAGAGAATATTAAAAAGTAAAGAGGTTAGAAGCTACGGCCTCCCTGCGGTGGATGAAGGCGTATGGTAGTGCCATGCAAACACATCCACAGAGACCAGGTGGAGCTATAAGGCGTAAACACACACATGCAGAGGCACATATGTAAATTCTTTGTTTGTCTTTGAGGAAAAAAGGGGTCTGTGTGTGTATATACATATTTGTGTGTATAGGTCACAGGGGTTGCAGCTAATAGGGTAGAAGAGGTGAGGCAAAGGGGAATATAGGCCCTATCTCTTTACTCCATTACACTTTGAATGTTCTTAATGAGGGGGTAGTGGCAAAAGAGAACAAAAACCTCATTATAAACACAAAGAAACATACAATATTTAGTATCATGTTTAGTCAGCTCTTCCACCATCCAGCACATCTACATGTAAAACTATGCATGCAGTTTTATAATTGGACACAGGATATTTGATTCTCACATTAACCTCATTTATGTATATGTTATTGATGTTTGCTATTTTACATTTGAGTTATTTGTTATGATTAATATGTGTGGTCGTCATTGCTTTTACATCTGGGAATTCTAAATCTAAACTGATAGGAGAGGAAGAGGAGAAGAAGGAGCGACCATCCAATCTCCGACGCCGTGTTTATGTTAGCGGCGCGTGTGCACGCCGAAGCTTGTGGTCCGCAAATGAGTTTGATCTCGGCTGACAGCTCCTGAGAATTCCTCATGCTTGGGTCACATGCATTTTCCTCGGGGCTATCCCAGGCGGCAGCGGGAAGTATTTGTGATTCATGCTCTAATCTCCCCCTTCACAGATGTCATATTGAGAACCGAATTGGACTCGAGCATATATTGGTGCAGCTTTCGACAATGCATTCCTGGTGGTTTCATCACGGGGGTTTAATGAAAGTGAAACCTTCAATCTTAAATATCCATTATGGCTACAAAATGTGTTGAAATGATTCCCGTTTTAATTGTCTTCCTTATGATTCTGTAAGATTCTTCTAAAATTCCCCCTCTCTCTCTTTGTATCCTATTCTAACATTAAAGTCCTTTTTTTATGGATATTTTATGTGCCATAAATGATCCAGGATCAGTTCTTGGGCCACTTAACTCCAGAGATCATCAGAACCATATTGATCCTACTCAGGAAATAAGATAAATTAAAAAAAATAATAATCTGTTAGGAGTACGAGGTCAGTATAAACCAGTGTTTTATTGATTCCAGTGAGCTTGTTGCCTATGGGATATTGTGGTGAAATATAGCATCACTTAATGGAGTTTAGCGTTTAAATTCAATCAGGAAGACTTCATCCTTAAATCTTTTGGCCCTACTATTTCATTCTCTAATCAGTTAAGCTACACCTCTTGCCTTCTCACCATAAATTGTCCCACTTCCTTCTTTGCCTGTAAGATTAAAATTCATGAGGCAACTCCCTCTTGGTTTGTATCGTCCAATCAGGTAAGCCTGAAACGGACGACTCACTCTCTTTTACCAGTGTTCTCTTTATTTTCCCAAATCGGCTGCTTCTGTACTTGTTGTCTCTCTGAAGCAAACATCCACACTATGTCCGCTATTTACCTCCATCTAAAACTGATGCACTCATGTTGCTTTAAGAAGGTCCTGTAAAGGAAATAATCATGACCCATGTGCCCTGCTACCAGCTGCAACGTATCATACAACGATTCAAATGATATCTTACGAAAAATTATTTAAATTTTTCGTTTTCCTACGAATGTCCAGCAGGACGTGATGCACGTGTCAATTTCTGCTCGTTACATGTATACGGTCTTCTCAGAAAATACTTCCGTTTTCACAGGAAACAACTTGGTTAGGCTTAGGCAACAACATTACTTAGTTTGGTTTAGGAAAAGATCGTGGTTTGGGTTAAAATAACTCAGAAAGTGGCGTCCTCCGCACAGCAATTGCCTCATTAACGTTATGGTTCTGTTATAGCATTGGGTTTAAATCTGAAATATTGCCAAATAGGCGCTTTTGCTTTTCGCTTTGTATTGTCTTGTCTGTCAACTCTCTCCTGTCCCGTGTGTGTGAAATATGACACCTGCTACTCTGAGCTGAGACTCCGTATGGAGCAGATGCATTCACGGTCAGTTTGTAGTGTCCGTTGTCCGACTGATATTGATAATACGGCGTTGATACGCCAAAATTAATGAAATGGGTTTTATTTTGGTAAAAAAAAGCAAAACGACAGTGGGGGTGGTGGGTACGTAATGTAATCGGTGTGTTCCCGACCACCGTGTAACACCGGTAACACCGACTACCCCGACAAGTCAGGTTTAGTAAAAGATCGGGAAATAACTCCGGAAGTGGCACCCATCCACTCCGGGCTCCTCCCTACATGGCGTTCGTTGCTCTTCATAGTTCCTGGTTCACAATTAGATGGATTACATACGAATTGATTTTGTGGGATATATACAAATTATAGTACATTACGTTTCGTAGATATAGCAATGTATGGTGTATGAGAACAGCATGCCAGCCATGCTGCACCTTCAACCATTCATACTAACCCTTTCATGGCCCCACTTCAACTGCAGAATCCCATATTCCCATGTTAACCCTCCATCTTTACTGACTGTCACTAATTAAACCAGTAGCGTCCCCTTCTCAAGGGGTGTCATCGCATGTAACGCTGTCTATCTTTGTCAGAAGATTTCGTCTTTGCGTTACTCTACTTATTACATCTTTGTCATTTTATAGTGAATTGTATAAACAGAGACATGGACCGTTCTTTTCCGAGCTTCATTTCCAATGTTTCCATGTGTTTAGACACAATCAACAATATCACAATACAGACACAAAGGATCATAATGATTTGGTATCTCCTCAGTTGAGTTCCAAGCATCTACCTGCAGCGTGCAATAAATACAGCTTGTGATATAGTAAAAAAAAATTTTGGGGGGTTAGTTTGCTTCCAAATCTTCTTCTTCTGCTTATAAATAATACATCTGATGTAAAGCTTGTCATATTATTGCTGCCCAAAAGTAGAATTCTGAGATTGCACTGTAATTGTAACTCCAGCAAGGAAGACAATGATCAAACATCCTATAAGTCAGATTGGAAACCTAGTCCATGCTTGCTCACAAAGAGCGCTGCTACCTTAATCATCTTGATAGCTCACACTCATCATGCATATTGTTGGTGGTGGCTTCACTGGCCCTTCATCAGCCAGTTGGCAAGCGAGGGACCTTCATCACATCAGGCAGCTGGTGGCCCTGGCACCACAACAGCCAGCAGCACATGTTGTGTGATTGTGTTCATCTGACTGTGTTGTCTGAAGTTTTTATGTGTCTTTCTTTTTACCTGCCTGCTAAGAAACACACTTCAGACCCCAATTTTGTCTTTTTTCTGTTTTTGCTGCAATAGAGTTAAAGCAGAAGAACCCCATAAAATGATTCCTGATTTTTGTTCAGTCAATACAACTTTGAATTTTGTGAACTCATCCATACTAATGAAAATATAGGTCAGTGTAATTTACACTGGGAGGACTACTTTATTCCTAAATCATTCAACTCTCAACTCCTTTAAGTTCTTTCTATCATCAAAACCAGGGTATAAAATTCAAGATGCATCATCCATTTGGTTCACATCACCAAATCAAGTCATCTTAAAATGTCCCATGCTGTCTCTCTTACGCACACAGGAGACAATCACCAATCACAGTGCTTTGTAGCTCATCAGTTGCTCCTTTATTTCACTGTCTCCAGCTCTTGACAAACTACCACTCACGACCACCTTACCCACCACCATCAGCATCAAGACTCCCTTTAGAAACCAGTGCAATGATGATAAAGGGAGCTATTCTTCTAACTGATGATGGGCTTGTTCCCCATGATTGCACTTTAGCTCCCAAATAGTCTATACCAAACTTATATTTACAAGTATGTTAAATCACTGAAACTTTGAACTCATAAATAGTCTCTCCCTATAGGACTGTTGTAACAGCAGAAAATAGAGTAAGGGGGTAATATAATGTAACTATCTTGGCTTTTATTGCTGCAAGTAAACTCCAACCCATATGTTCTCTTTAGACTCACTTCCAAATAGGAAGACTCTCATGCTATGTGCCGATATCTCTCTCTCTCGCTATATATATATATATATATATATATATATATATATATGTTGAGACGTTAATGATGCTTTGCATGCAACTTAGGTGAGTTGGTATTCAGTATTTCTGTTCCGCTTCACTGCAATCGTTAGCTTGAAGTTATTTTTTTATGCCTCAGTGCCGACGATAGCCGTGGCCGGAGGGAATATGTTTTCAGGTTGTCTGTCCGTCGGTCTGTCCAACCCCTTCTCATGAACGTGATATCTCAGGAACACCTGGAGGGAATTTCTTCAAATTTGGCACAAACGTCCACTTTGACTCAAGGATGAACTGATTAGAATTTGGTGGTCAAAGGTCAAGGTCACTGTGACCTCACAAAACACTTTTTGGGTAGGGCTGTCAATTGATCGCATGATTGTCCATAGTTAATCGCAAATGAATCACACATTTGTATCTGTTCAAAATACACCTTGAAGGGAAATTAGTCAAGTATTTAATACCTTTATTCATTTATCAATGTGGGAGTGGGCTTTATGCAAATGTATGTACAGTATATATTTATTATTGGAAATCAATTAACAACACATAACAATGACAAATATTGTCCAGAAACCCTCTCAGGTAATGCATTTAGCATAGAAAATATGAATCGTAACATGGCAAACTCAAGCCCAACAGGCAACAACAGCTGTCAGTGTGTCAGTGTGCTGACTTGACTATGACTTGCCCCAAACTGCATGTGATTATCATAAAGTGGAGCATGTCTGTAAAGGGGAGACTCGTGGGTACCCATAGAACCCATTTTCATTCACATATCTTGAGGTCAGAGGTCAAGGGACCCCTTTGAAAATGTCCATAACAGATTTTCCTCGCCTAAATTCCACGTAACTTTGGAATGTTTAGCCCCCTTTGTGACAAGCTAGTATGACATGTTTGGATTTCTCAGGTTTTAAAGTTTCATATGATCCCAGTATCTTCAGTCTAGCTTTTAAACTGAGCTTGCTACAACCTAAAAACCGCAAGTTGTGTTCATGCGTTAAAGAAATTAGCGCCGTTAAAACAAATTTGCGTTAATGCGTTATTATCGCATTAACTTTGACAGCCCTAGTTTTTGGCCATAACTCAAGATTTCATGTGCTAATTCTGACAATTTCACACAAATGTCTAATAGGAAAAAATGCTGAAGTGATGACACTTTGAACAGACATGGATGTAAACTGCAACTAGACTTGTTGGTGGAGGCATACAACCACGAGGCGGTAATTTTAGAGTTTTACTTAGGAGTGTTTTTCTGCAGACATTTTATGCACACCTCAAAATGAACAGGAGACATAAGATGGTGCACAGATTTCCTAATCATGGAGTGCTACTGAAACCCTTTTTAAATTAAAACACTGATAAGTAAAACATTATTTCTTTTTCTGATACATTTTTACAGATACAACTGTCCAATACGATGCGCTGTCAACCTCCTTTCAAACAGGGTCTGTGCCGTAAGTGCAGGGTTGCAGAACAAAGTGGCCTTTTCTCTGCCGCTGTGCCGTCTGCGGCCTCACTCACTGAATGAGAACTTTCAGAAACTAATTACAGAGAAACCATCTTCATCACATTGCCATTATGAGGGGAGAGGGGACGGGCCTGCTGACTCCCTGGGCTCCTGCAGAGAGCAGGGCTCTGATACACTTAGCCGCAGCCCCGCTTTAATTGTGCAGAAAATGTGATTTGTGCCCCAGCTTCACTTTCTAGGGAAAGTGGTGTTCACAGTCGGGGGTGTTCCAGTCGCATGAATAGCTTTGCTATTCAACCACCCAGGGATCCTTGCATGCATGTGTGTGCGTGTATGTGTGCGTGTGTGTTCGCTTGCGTGCTTCCAGTATGTGTGTGTTTGTCTAAATGTGTACTTAAAGTCATTTGCACATATTCTGTTTGTCCTTCATCAGTAAACAAGATTTCCACAACGCGATTACCCATTAAATGTGGAAAAAAAGTGTTGCAGAAACAAAACTAAAATTGATATGAATATACATCTTTAGCAATAATCGGAATTCTGAACACATACAATATTTAGTCATTCCCTCATAAATCTTGCTGACACATTTTTGCAACTGACATAGACTGGATAGGATGCCATAATCTATAGATGCTTAGAATTTGAGGAGTGTCCAAAGCATACAGACAAGCTGCAGATACAGAAGACGTTGAGCAAATGTAGATTTTTCAACGTAAAGGAATCTGCTTAGAATCAGCCACACATATACACACATACAGTCTGGAATGAGAGTTTGAGAGAAAGAGATTGAAAAAAAAGGGGAGATGGAGAGACTGAAAGGAGTGATATGGGCTTTGAAACATCTTGAGGGGGACAGAAAGAGAATTGTAAAGTGCAAGAAGGAGAGAGGGAGAGACATATTGGCAGAGGATGAGAGAAACAGAGAGGCGGGGGTGGGGTGAGGAAGAGGAGCGTACGAGTGAAAGAGACTGATAGGGGAAAGGAAGAAATCCTTAACATACACCCCTCACCTGGATATGGTGCTTGTGAGCTTCGCTAAAAAACTGCTGATGTGACACGAACAGCGAGAGCTAGCTTTTCAGCGCGGAGAAAAGTGCTTACTGGCTCTTCTTTTAAGGGAAAAAGGCTTGAGGTACACGCCTCACATATCCTCTTTGTTTGGAGACTTTGCAGTGGCCAGCACTTTCTATCTCCCCCCTATCTGTTCTCCATTTTTTTTTCATTTTCTTATTCATTCCGTTTGTTCTTCTTCTCCTCAACACTTTCCTCGGACACAGTTGCACCGCCTGGCAGGCTACTTTTGGATCGATTTATTCCAGAATAATCTCTGGCAGTATAGCTTTGGATAAACTTTACTGTTGCTCTTCGTATTAACAATGCTCCACTGTGGGAATACGGCTATGGATGGGAGAGGGTGAGAAGTTGCTGTTTACTACACTGAAAGAGTCAATCCACAACACACCCACATAAATCCTCTCTTAATTTAGTTTTATAAACAAGGGCATAGGGCGTATGCATATGGACGATAGGGTTCTGTCCTTACCAATATTTTGGAAGGACAGAATTGTCCTTATAGTACCAATATTTGAGTGAACTTGTTCACATTATCTTTGGAGTGGAGTCATATTAGATAATTCTGATGTGCCCTCCCAGAGGCTACGTCTCCCAGACGATCTAGCGTGCTAGCATTTTTTGGGCTGAAAGGGAAGGGGGCTATCTGAAGGCTCACCGTGACGTGCAAATATCGTACTTACTGCCAGACACGGAGGAGGTGAGAGCTGATCAGTGTGCTTATTTTGACTTGGAAAAAGTTTGGACTGCAGTGTGTAGGACTGTGTATTGGCGAGAATCTGGCGATACGATACGTATCATGATACAGGGGTTACGATTCAATATATTGCGATACATTAAGCAAGGCGATATATTGTGATTTTTTAAAAATCTAATTTTAGGAAAACTGTCATAGTGCAAAGAACACACCACCAAAAAGTTAATTTTTTTATGCACAATATTTTAAGAAAAACTCCTAGAGTCTGCTGGGCATTACGTTATTCAGACAGACACAGAACCCTGTTTGGGAAACTTGGGGAAGCGGCTGTGAGCTGCACTTTATCAGAAGTGGTGAAGTTACATTTGTGTAGAGAATAAGCCACACTATGGGGAGATTTATGCCTGATGAAGTGTTTTCTATTGGTTTTGGTTTTCCACCTCCGAAGGAGAACAGTGCACAGCCGCTTCTCTAAACTTCCCAAACAGGGTTCTGTGTCTGTCAGACGGTCTGAATAACGTAATGCACAGCAGACTCCAGGATTTTTTCTTAAAATATTGTGACTTTATTCTCATTAAATCACGACTTTTTCTCGTAATATTACAACTTTTTTTCTCAAAATATTACGACTATTTATTTTTGAAATCTTATAGAGCACAGATATGTGGGATATGTTTTGAATGTGCAGAAAGTTTTGAATATGACCAGAAATCTTGCTGAAACACATGTGGAGCTATTTAAGTCCAGGGATTTATGAATTAATTAATATGAATTAATTTATCATTGAGGTGAATAAGTGCCACATGCACATTTAAAGGGGTTACTTCCCCGCAGACTAAATCATGCCTACATGTGTGTTGACTCAGCAGAGATAACATTAAATGAGAAAAGTTGGTCTACAGGAGAATAAATATTTGAAAGCAATACAGAATGCCTGAGAGCCTTATTGCATTATATTCCATATTTTCATATTTTGAATTGTCACCTGAATTGTGTGTTTTCCTTTACATGAATAAAAACATTTCAACCATACATTGATGCACTAAAGGCTGAAATTGGTGCATAAAAAATCACCAGAATGCGGGAAAGGAAGTGTTTAATACTCACTGCTCAGACCCCACGCTTATTATGTGTGGAAACGAGATCTACACCCTCGTTTACAGAAACAGAATTCAATTTTGGGATGTGGATTAATTTAGATTTTGGAGATAATTTAATCCTTTCAATTAAACCTTGTAACTATTAATTTTGAACAACATGATCTGGATTTAAAAACATGTAGATTTCAGTAAGTCGTCTGTATATTATTTCAGTGTCACAATGAAGGAAATTCACACTCTTCAAACGTCTGGCTGAGGTATATTTGGCATTCTGACTAATGAAAGGTTTCAGGGCTTTGAGTCATTTGCACTTTCATTCTAAATGACAATACTGTAATTTCCAATTTAGATTCAATTCATTGTCACTTGACAAGTACTTACAGTGAAACAATTCACAAAGAATGGATTGCAGCCGCTCATAGCGCCACGAATTGAGCATCACTTTCCACCCCTATCCGTCACGTCTCAAGATCCGATTCACAAAAGATATTACAGCGCAAACACACCCATAAAGTTTTGCAGCTGAGTGCAATTTCCCATTTTTTGCAACTGATTGCAATTATTCATGTGGCAAAGTATGAATGGTGCCTTTGCTCCAAGAACACAGTAGGCAGAACAATGGCAGAGTGAGAAGGACATTTTCAGACTGCGAGCTACAGGTCCGGAGGAAGTGCAGAGGCATTCCTCAAAATGTGACAGAGAGAAACCATATTTGTGATTTAATATCCCAGTCTGTCAGTAAGGCTTAAATGCACTTCAGTTACCACCAACTCTCTGAAGACGCTAATAATTTCACTGTAACTGTGCGTGGCTATTAGCACTGATCTTTGTGAATTAGACTGTTTTTGAAATGAGGCTCATTTGCATAGAAAGGGACCAATTTTGCGCCAAATGTCTGCATATTATCTAATTTAAATACCTGCAAATAGCACAGGAGCACCGAGACCTTATTTGCTTGGCAGCGCAGTTAAGGGTGCATTTCGCCCTTTGGGGGTGCTTTGAGAATTACACTGTTTCTTTTTGTCTTGTGCAGGTTTAGCAGCCGCAAAAGCCACGCAAACCTTTTGTGAATTTGCCCCCCAAGTGTCTACAGCTTTGCTAGAGGCTCTGTGAGGCAGTAATAGCATGCTAAAATGCTCACAATTACAATGCTAAGGTGCTGATATTTAGCAAGTAGCCTAATGTTCATTTTCTTAGTGTCGCATTTTAGCCTGGTAGCATTTGCTAATTAGCACTTAACAGAAAAGTACAGCTGAGGCTGATGGGAATGTCATCAGTGTTGCAGGTATTTGATTATAAACAAAAGTATTGTTCAAATTTTGACCTGATGGTGGCGCTAGATGAAAAGTTAAAGGATGGGCAATTACAATTACATCCTGAGGAACACATCAATGTTTGTACTAAATTTCAGGCAATATTGAGATGTTTCACTGGACAAATGATTATTCAGCGGATCGCTAAAGTCAGTTGAATTTATCCTCATGTCTGTACAAATTTTATGACATTTTATCCATAGTTGTTGAGATATTTCAGTCTGGACCAAAGAGATGAATCGACCAAGTATAACATTACATCAGTACTCTCTAGTTAAACCAAACAGCAGCATTGTTAGGATTACCACATGTTGGTAATGAATAGGAAGGCTGTAAATACAAATGAGTGTTGATACCAACCTCAAGTCATTTCAATTCCTCTGTTTGTCTCATCAAACAGTGTTTAATCTTGAGACTCAAATCAATTCAAAAGGTCTTGGTGGATTGAGTGTTGGTTTTGGCGCGCAGCACAATAATAGCACAATAGTAAGAGAAAAGTACAAGGGATTTAGCCCATCTCAAGGTTTGTCTTTCCATTCCTAAACCCCTATGGTTTTGTAATCAGTCTTTCTAAACCATCTTAATCTCTTAATTCACTTGTATCACTCAAATGGCTAGCTCTTTCTCTCCACCAGCGGCACTTTGGAGCTTCTAATCCTCTAAACTGCAGGAGATTTCCTGACCGACACCAACCCCGGCACACATTAAGACACATAACCAAAATATATGTTCACGAGGGGAGGATAACGGCTCTCACTGGAGGGGACATTAAACTGGCTTTGGGTCTCGTGGTCAGCAAATCTCCTACAGTGATTCAGAGAGTATGTAATCCCATTCTTGTTGAGACGACCCGTAATGTCTCAGTGGAGATAATGGATTTTTAGTCGTTAGCACTGGTACATTTTGGTTGTGGTACCGATAAAGACCTATTCTTTCAGTCTTTGATATTGGATATGTTTGAGGACAATTGTACAGTAGGGTGGACTTGAGTAAACGGAGTATCAAAGGGTTCAAATGGCAAAGTTCCTGACCTTCCCTAACATGGTTTCTCTGTAGCCTTAAGGAAAATCAATGAGCTTTGTGTCCACTTTAACTGTTACATGTACTGAGTGTCTAATGTGCTATCAGAGCACACTTAGTGTCTAGTCAGTGTATGGGGGAAAAAAAGCCATCAAATATTTAGTGGTCCTTTGTTAATACCTACCTCAGTCAATTCAGGACTTAAAACAGTCGTTGCTCTTCATTTACATGCCTCCTTTACATCAGACGGTTAACGTTTTGCTCCTTATACAGAGTAGCTTCCTCTAAAGAATTAACTCCTCCTCAACATTGGCCTCTTGCTTTTTAGCTACTCTAGCAGCTCGGGTCGAGGGATGACAATGTCTCCTGATAGACGACTTTGGTCCAGACTGAAATATCTCAACAACTAGCCTACTGAATGGATTGCCAAACATGAATGGTCCCCAGTGGATAATTACTGACTGTGGTGATCCCCTGATGTTTCCTGTAGCGCCACCGTGAGTTTAATATTTGTGGTTTTGAGTGAAATGTCTCGACAACTACTGAATGGATTGCCAAACATGAACGTCCCCAGTGGATAATTACTGACTTTGGTGATCCCCTGATGTTTCCTGTAGCGCCACCATGAGTTTAATATTTGTGGTTTTGAGTGAAATGTCTCGACAACTACTGTATGGATTGCCATTAAATTTGGTACAGACACGTATGTTGTCCTCAGGCTTAATTGTAATGACTGGTTGGATCTCCTGACTTTTCGTTGAGCGTCACCAACAGGTCCAAATGAATATACCCAGTACTTTTGTTTAAATACTAGTGACTTTCCCATCAGCCTCAGCTGTAATTTGTGTTTAGTGCTAATTAGCAAATTTTAGCATGCCAATAGGCTAAAATAGGATGGTAAACATGGTAAACATTATACCTGCTAAGCATCAGCATGTTAACATTGTCATTGTGAGCATGTTAACGTGCTGATGTTAGCATTTAGCTAAAAGCGCCACTGTGTCTAAGTACAGCCCATGGATGTATAAAGAATACAGCATCGGCGGGTTCCCATTCATTCCTATGAGAGTTGCTCAGTGGCGCATGAAGCCAAAATGGCTCGACTGCTGAGTGATGAAGTACCCGGATCTTCTGTCGATCTTCCGCATCCATTGGGCCCGTAGAGCAGGTGCAGTAGTATTTCCTCAAATCCCGCCTCCCAGCCTGCGGTGTCTGTCTCATTCACATGAACGGAGGAAGAGAAATAACTCTATTACTACTCTCGGCTATTAGTGCATTTTACAACTTTTAAGACCTAATGACTTAAATAAGGGGTAATCAAGTGTTCGTACTGGGAAGTTGATTAACCTCCAAAAAATGAGTTACAGACGTCTCTTTCCCAACATAAATCTATGGGAAAAAGTCTTTTTGGACCCAACGGCATCACGTGACGGACACGGAAGTTGTAATTCCACAGTTTGGCCACTACGGAAATTTGCTTATTAATTGGCTTAGTACAGCCTCACAGAGCTGCTAGCATGGCTGTGGACTCTGTGTCATGTTATAACAGTATTCCAGCTGGTTTACTCACATTTGGCTTTCAGTAATATATGAAGAAAATGGTGATGCTTATCCTGATAATATAAAAAGAATAATACATCTTGTCTTTGAAATCCGTATAAATCGATGTGTCATTTCTAATCATCATCAGATGAACAGGTCCAATGTTTATTTGAGGTAGTGAGTCATTGTTTTATTTCCTAGTGGCTTCTCTCCAATGAGCAAATGGCCACTGATGTCTCACCTCCGTTGGATCCGCTCCCTCTCTCCCAAATAGCATCCTCCTTTTATCTAACAGAGAGGGAGGGAAGAAAAGAGAAAATGTTTCAATGCCTCTGTCTGACGGGCAAAATAAATTGCACTTACAAGATCCAAATTACATTGTTTAACCTCAAAATGATTGGCCCGGGCCCCTCTCCCAGGGCCTGATCAGTTGGGTGATGTATGGCTTTAGTTTACTCCGGCGCTGCAAATCCCAAAGTACTCGGCAGGCCCCCAGGGCAGAGCTGGGAGGGGCGGGATGTGCACACCACGATGGAGCCAGAGGACGTTTAATGTTTTATAAGCCCCTTTTCTTGCACTCCACTTTAATTTGGAAATATGAAGCTGCACGTGTTGAAAGAGGGGATTATTAGCTGGTGCTAATCTCTCTTTCTCTCTCCGCCCTTGTTTACTGCAGCCCTCCTCCCCAGCCCTCATCCTCAATCCCAAACAGAATGAAAGAGGAGAGGAAATGACAGTGAGGGGGCAGAAGAGGGAGAGAGAGAGAGAGAAAACTGAAATTGGTCTTCTTGTTTGTTGTGCTGCGTTGTGTTGTGAGCATGTAATAAGGCTCAAAATGTCACTGGTTCAAACAGTCGCCCTCAGGCAGTGTGGGATTGTGGGGATTTGTGTAGTGGCATGTGTGTGCGTTGATGAGATGTGCACATAATTTTGGAGGATTAAGAAAACCGGATCATCCTGGAGTTCGTTGGATGGATCTCCTCCTTTTTTATTGTTGAGTGTAATCTCAACAGATAAATACCACTTGAATAATTGTCATATGATGGATGGCTTTTATGATGAATAGTGAGATTGAACAATAAATAAAGTGATGAGAAAACTACTGTAATATTACATGTGCGTAGTAAGAGGCAGTATCCAACAGCTGTCATCTGGCCTTCCATCTTCAGGGGAAAAAGATGTCTCAACTCTGTGGTTTTCCTCTTTATTTTTATCCTTCCCTCCAAAACAAGACCCCTCCCTGTCTGCTGGCCCAGTGGTGGTATCTTTTTGCATTGTAGGAGGCGCCATCTGGAAGAGGGAAATATTAATGACAAACCCAGATCCCAGCATGTCTTGCTGTTCTAATCAGCCAGCTTTCGGCTCCACACTGCTCTGTGTTTCTGGGGAGCGGGGCGGGGCGTGGTTGATGGGGTTGGGTGGTGGGGGGGTGAGGAGAGAGGAGGGAGGGGTATGGGGGTTGGTGGGTAGCGTGTGTGCAAAAGCACGATTGATGCTTTGTGTAGCGACTGAATACAAATGAAGGATTTGTCAAACTGCAATATTTGGGTCCCAATAGATTACCATACGGCACCAGGGTAATTATGCACACAGTTGATTGAATGGAGTCAAAACAGGGGGAATGTGTAAACTTGTGGCTGCTGCCGCGTTTGATTTCCATAGAAATGGAGGAGGCGACACACGCACGGACACATGCAAATACGCAGACAAATACACATGCACAAACGCTTGCACACACACACATAGGCAGGCGTAAACGAACACCTATATATACACACGCAAACACAGGTCGACTTGTGCATAAAAACACAAAGAGATGAGAGGCGCACATTAACATATAAATGTTTTTCAACTAACAAAAATCTATGTGAGCATGCGCGAGCACACACACACATCCTAAAAACACACAGGTGTGACACTGAAATTACAATTGTAATTAAGAAATATGTTGTTGACAGCAGGCTATTAGCAGGCACATTCATGAGCACACTTCAGCCTAAAAACTTTCTCCCTCTTCACCTGCAGTATACAGATAAGGCTCATTGTTTTCGGTTTGTACCTATTTTCGACAAAGAAAAGAAAAATACACAGGTTTTCTTAAAGGAACAGGATTTTATGTCCCAAAAGTTGTATTTTCTGCTGCAAGAAGGTCAACCATCATTAAACAGGGTCTTCTTTTAAAAAGTAACATCAGCAAAACAGGACAAAATGGGGAGAAAATGCAAATGAGCTGCTAATTGTGTACCGAACATTTTTCACATAGATTTTTGCATTATTGATTTTCTTAAAATTTCATATTTTTCTCTAATAAACAACTTTAAATCCCCCAAAACAACAAGCCCTATAGAGATTAAGTGCGCACATACACAGAGAGATCAAATATGTCCACTAGCCCCTCACACGCACAGTACAGAAAGAAAGTGAGAGGAGAAGCTTGTGGATGTACTGGAGATCATAAGCTACTGTAGATAGGAGTGTGATTTATTCAGCCAACCCCCAGTTAGGGCTCAATCATTCCCTGTGGGAGAGTAATAGCCCATTCCGTCGCTCTCTTTATTGTGTTCACACACATTTTGATTGTTTCCTTTTATCATTATTCCTGCAGAATTAAACACAGCATGAAATAAATGCTACTGGCAGTTCTATTATGTATTATTGTCACATTGCAGCACACACTCACTACTTCTGCAATCATCATAAAGACCTGTGTTGTATTTTAATTCTGTCATTATCCTTTTTCCTCTATGTGTTTTTTTCTGAGATTGAATTCATCAATATACCGCCGCAATTTATAGTTTCATTTCAAGTGAATATGTATTCTGTGGGAATAAAAAAATACCGCAGAAGTTATAAAAGAAAATGGCAGGAAAATTCCTCTGGCTCATTTTAGATTATGTAAATTTCACTGACATTTGTTCTTTTGTAAATGTTTGCTCTTCCAAAAAAAAACCTCCCTTTACATGTTGGCCTTTTACAGCTTGTGCAATAATTTCAGGCTTCAGTGAAATACAATGTAAGTATTGATCATTTGAAGGTGTGCAATGTGTAGAGAGGTTCAGGTCATGTCACTCTTCCTTTATTCAAAGTTTGAGATAATTCAGAAGTTGTGCAATGCATTCAATTCTTATTCAAATGCCATATCACAGGTGATATTTTCCTCCAGAATGGCATTCTTTTCTACCCATTCTCCTTCCTCCCTAACAGATTTCCATTATGCACTTTCGACAAACTCAATTTTCAGCCCTCCCCGTTTAAATGTCTGAAACGTTGAAAATGGCCTTGGTTTTACCCTTTATACGAGACAGTCTCAAGAGTTGTTGACGGGTGTGGGAGGCAAAAAGTTGCTCTCTGTTTGACTGTAAAGTAGCGTAAGTAGGAGCTGTATTTATCGTAATGATCCATCAGTCCAGTGGTTCCTAATGTATTTTCCTTTAAGCCCCCCTACTTGTATCTAAGAAAAGCTGAATCCCCCTATTTTCTGACATCATCACCCTTAAAGAAACAATTTCAAATCCTCAATTTGAAAAAGGTGATTCAGTATTAAAGGAGTTAGTCTATTTGTTATTAAATCAGCTGTCTTAAATTAATTTATTACTCTGCGTTGTTGAATACTCGATTCTGATTGGTTAATCACTGCGGTCTGTTATTTCTTTATAACAGACCGTTGCTATGGGCGCAGTTCAGATGTCAAACTCGGGCGGACTGTTTTTGTGTCAAATTATTGATTTCTTAAGTAAGTAGCCGTGTAATAAGCAGGATAATGTACAGCGAGGTGGTCATTGTTGTGAAAGAAACCCCTTCAGGGCGATAAGAGACCCCTCCACTCTGCGTCGGGGTGCGGCATCGTCCTGTCAGGGTTTTTTTCACAACAATGACAGGCTCGCTGTACATTATCCTTTACATAACAAGTCAGTTTCGTCAAAATAAATGAAGTAATGACGTCTTGACGGATTTGCCAAGCAAATGCAGATACATAATATGATCTTTTTTGCAACAACTTAATTTACTGTTATAATGTTAGAGCCTAAATAGTTTTTTTGTGGTTAAATAAATGTAATTTATGGTGTTGTTAGATTGCTGCTAGACTGCTATGTTAATACAGTTGCTGCCTCCATTTGTGTGCGTCAAGCGGGAGAGCAAATAGATATTTGACCGCAGTGAAAACGTTGTTTTTGAAAGGCTAAACGCCAACAACTACGGATTGAAGCAGAATATTTTGTTAATAAAAACAGGTTGTGAATTTTTAAAATGATTACATCTATCTTTTTTCAATACATTTTGACTTTTTGACTTTACAAAGCTCTGGAGTTATTGGAAAAGTTTGGATCACACGAGATAGAAACAATCCTACGTAGTCACCACTGGAATCTAATTCTACAAAAAGTATAATACTAATAATATTGGTGTAGCCTGATCTTTATCTGCATTTGTGCACAAATACCGGGTTTAAATAAAATGTGGCCTACTAAGTAGCAGAAAAAAATAGAATATATTTGTTTTAAATAGTTTTATATACAGACTATTCCAGTAAGTGTGTTATAATGATTTTTGTTATACTGTACACGTGCAAATCTAATTTTGACATCCGCAGAGCAGACGAATCCTGGCGCACCCCCTGTGATCTTTTGCCCCAGGTTGGGAACCACTGCATTAAGCTGGGCATACACTGTAAGATTTTAGCCCGTTTCTGGCCCAAATTTTGAGCCACACGACTCATTTTAGAGTCAGACTGAATTTCAGCTTTGTCAGGCGTTGTTTGCCGTGCAGTGTACAGGAGGACTGATTAACTACTCCGGTCGGGTGAATTTCTGACATGTCAGAAATTTTGGCAGGCCGTCCACAGGCTTTCGTACAATTGAAGCACAACCACGAGCCGATTCCCCAACGTCCGTGCCCTTTTTATCCTCTTTCTACAATAATCAGAGTGTAGCTATCAAGATAACAATGTACAATAGATATAGTAAAACATAGCTAGCTTATCTCCAATTCTCTCTGCAAAATGGACACGCCATACTGTCCACGTCTTCCTAGCCACCAGCGAGTCCATATAATGTTACGCCGCTGCCTCTTTTTTGTAGACGTTTCAGCAGACATGATGGCACGGATGATCAAGGCAGCACGTTTCTGCCTTGTTAGGTACGGTATGCAGAAGCCGACAGGCCGTGTTTATTTTTCTATTTTACATGTACAATGTGAGCACTCATGTCGTGGCTGATGATCGGACCGTACAGTGTGAGCACATAAAACATGAGCTTTGGCTTAACATCGCAAACGATCTACTCGTACAGTAGGAGTAGGAATTACACCACAACATTTCTAAAATCGTACAGTGTATGCCCAGCTTTAGTCAATGTGTTGCTGATTCTTACACATCAAGACGACTCACAGACTGATTAAAAAAATACACTAAAAAATTATCTAAAACACAAACTGGGGATGCCAAACAAAAGAAAAATAGTCCCTTTTAGGATACAGCACTGAGCTCAGGTGCACTAAAAAACTCCCCTATTCACCTCAGCCATCCAGCAGAAGTTGATGTTGTCAGACAGTGTCTCTGTCTTTCTGTGTCCTTGCTCTACAAAGGTTATCCTGTAGAATCAGATAGGATGGTGGCAGTAAAGAATCACTTCTGTGGTCGCTGCATCGCCCACGTATGGTCTATGCCACCTGTCCCCAGAGGACAGTGTGTGTGTGTGTGTGTGTGTGTTCAATGTGTTCACATGTGTGCATGAGTGCTCATGTCTATGTCTGCACAACAACAGCGTGTCGGTGTTAGCGTGTGTATGTGCGCATGCATCTGTACATCTGTGTGTGTTGGTAAATATATCTCTGTGTGTGTGTGTGTATTGGTGTGTGTGTAAATGGAGCAGGTGGCGGTCCTTGTATAGGAAATGTCTACACCAATCAACAGACACCCCCTCAACCTTGGGATCCGGGGTCCCGCCCAAGCCTCAGTCACATCGTTTACAAAGCGAAAGAGACACACAGACAGAAGCTGTTATCCAGCCTTATTTACTCCCCCACTCAGCAACACACTCACTCCTCACACCCGTTTTTTTTTTTTTTTTCAAAGAAAAGTGTGGGGGGCTAAAAGAGCAAATCAGCTCAAATTGTACTTAAGGATAATAACTTTTGTTACTTTATTAACTAAGTTAATTAAGGACACATTTTATTACAGTGAGAGCATATAAATAATGGTTCTGTTATATTGCTGATTCAAACCTGAGTGCAGAACACACATCACATATGTGATTTTGTCTTCAGTTGGCATACGCTTTGCACACTGTATGTTTTTTCCCTGGAATGTAACTATGTACATTTACTTTAGTACTGTACTTAAAAGTGCAATTATGAGGTACTTGTACTTTAGTTGAGTTTTTACATTTTATGTTACTTTATACTTTTACTCCACTCCATTTTGAAAGCAAATATTGTACCTTTTATTCCACTACAATTATTTGACAGCTTTAGTTGCTTACTACTTTGCATATTCAGATTGTTAATAAAAAAAATCAAAAATCAACTAATACAATATGATGTATTATCACAGGTTACATTACCCAACAGTATATAAAGTACTTAAAATGAGCTCCATCTACCAGCTGCAACATATACAGTAAGTGTTGTACACATGCATCATTAATTATAATTCAATAATATAATATACGTCATTCTGAAATGGTCCATTCTGCATAATGAGTACTTTTACTTTTGATGCTTTAAGATATATTTTGATGCTAATGCTTTTGTACTGTTACTCAAGTAAGACTCTGACCGCAGGACATTTACTTTTAAGCAAAAGGTCTTAATACTTCTTCCACCCCTGGCCCACATATTATATTTTCATTTACAACTAACAATGTGTAATTATAATATTCTCCCAAAAAACATTAGAATTGAGCATCAATGAAAAATAAAGCAGGATCTATCACTAAGTAAGATCTCTATCAATTAAACTAAATGTGTTTTTAACTAATAATACAGCAATTTACAGTAAACAGGATTTTTCTATTGTTTTTAATGTGTTATGTGACCAAACGTATATCCTTCACAAGAAGAAATAAAGACAGAAATAAAGTGACTGAAACCTGCTGCAGACATAACTACCAAAACAATCAATCACTCTCTCTAGTCATGGAGAGGCAGGAAGTTAATGGTTGCTTGGCAGACTCAAGATTTACAGTATAGTGAGTTTATCAGATGAGGTAAATGATGAGCCTGATTGGTCGAGGCAAACTATTGTCCACTGGTCCCGTTAGTGGGACTCCAGCCGGCAGCGAGCACCCGAGACAGCTCCAGAATCAGCACTCTGGACAGCGGTCATGGCAGGTTCAGCACTGTTATAGAGAATCTTGGCAAATGAACATCGTCTCTATGAGGCAGAGTATGTGTGCATTTTTACACATAAGCATTTGGCTACAAAAAAATATGTACTACTCCAGTAAAAGTGCAAAACATGATTTGTTTACAGCACTTTCAGGCCATGATGTGGCAGTCCAGACAGTGTACAAGTATAGCATGTCGAAAAAAGTTATGAAAAACTCTTAGTATATATGTTGAAAAAAGTCATTAAACGTCATAGTATAGCATATCAAAAAAAGTCATGAAATAATCATAGTATAGCATATTGAAAAAAGTCATAGTATAGGATGAAATAAAAGAGGTAATATAAAGGTAACATTCAAGGGGTCAAAACATCTGTTGTTTATAGCATAAACTTATCAAGATAAATCTGGGGACTCATTCATATAAATCGGTCTTGTTTCCACTGTTAAAGAAATAGTTTGATATTTTAAAAAATACAGTTATTTGCTTTCTTGCCAAGACTTAGATGAGAAGATTGATACCACTCTGACGCCTGTCCACACTAACAGATGAAGCTACAGCCAGCTGTTTGCTTAGCTTAGCATAATAGCATGGCTCTGTCCAAAGGTAACAAAATCCAGCTCTGGTGTAAAAACGACACATTGTGGGTTTTAAGGGGACGGCCAAGATATAGTCCAACACATAAACCCCTGTAAAGCCACAATAGGTTTTAGAGGTGACACTGGTTAGATAGTGTTACCTTTGGATAGAATCAGTTTTCCCTCCCGGCAAGAAAGCAAATAACAATAACCAATCTTCATTTCTATATTAAACTTACAGAGCTAACCCTGTTTTTTTTTTCCTTCATCAATTATCATCATGTTTGTTTTTAGCTTGATTTTAGCCCATGTTTTCAATTTGGTCTAGTGGCTCAGATGTGTGCAGGTGTTCCTGTCAACATCTTGTTGCAAGTCAGAGAAACCACTGACCCCATCAGCACCTTTGCTAGCAGGAAGTCAGTGACGTTATCAGGCTGTGTTAGAGACAGACAGATCAGGACTCCTCACACATATTTATGGTCCAACATTTAATCACCGGATTTGAAACAAAATCATTTTTGTCTTCATTTATGACATGTTTTCTTCTCGGTTTTCAGTGCAGACAGTTGCACTAATTGCTGAATTGGTAATGTCTACCAGATAATGTTAATACCTGCCTTCATAATTTACCAGTGACCCGTAATTCAAACTGCAACTGAACTAAACTGAAATAGGTTTCTAAAATTATTCTTAAGTTTGACGGGTTGGAGCTAATTTTTAATTTCAGCATCAAACAAAGCTTTAATGTGGGGGACTTACGGGTTGTTAGAAACACAGCTTTTGATTGTTTTCATATTAATCATTTCAATTATGAAATTCAAACACAATATCTCCCTTTTTACTTCATTAAATGGCCTTCATATAGTGTCAATAACTCTCTCTAATATAGTAAATGAATGGATTTGTGGAGTGAGTTTGTCTTCTGGGAGACAAACCAAGTCACGATAGCATTAACTCGGCGTTAAAGCACATTAGAAGAGAAGGTCTGGTTTGTTAGATACTTTTTGATGAAACAGTCACTGTGACACACTATTTCACTATCTGTATTTGTCTTAAATTCTGGTCGTCTTCCATCAAAGTTTACTTTGAACAACATGTTATCTACTGATTTAGACATCATTCGTATGCAGTGGGCTTTTGGATTTGCTTTCAAGCTTCCAAATTGTGGTTCTTTGAGAATATTAGCTTCAAGGAAGAATATGTCATATCATGACATATTTTCATTTTTAAGAATGACTGGATGAATGAATGACTGAATGAATCCTGGTAAAAGGTCTATGCACATGTGTACTTATTTAAACACAAATTGGAAAATGCACAACGGTGGATGAGATTCCAAGATGAAAAGAAAGTGCATAGGGCCTACAGTCAGGGCCGCCCATAAGGGGGTAAAAAGGGGAAAGCTTTCTAGGGCCAAGCCAAAGAACGTATATTGCCAAGAAGTGAAAGTCAATTGTCCGTTTCATTGCAACATCAGCGCCCAGCAGCAAGTGGACTAAAAGCGACGACCAGTCGCCAGTAAAATGTCCGCCTTAAAAGAGCCGTACAAAAGTAAAACAAAATTATTTCTATTCTTTTGTCATATTCTACCAAAATGGCCTGTGTTGAACAATACAATATTGTAAATATAATAAGAGCTTTCAGTCCAAAATGGCGGCAGCAACTGGAGTTTCATCTCTTTATTTCTATACTATGCTAGGGGGGCCCGTGGAGGTCAGCAATAATCATGTTCATCCTAAATATAAGCAATGATAACGAAATTTTATTTTGAACCAAAATATTCACCATTACTTATTAAAACAGCAAAAATAAACGTTGTATTTATTGTTACTTTAGTAAAATGTTAGTAGTAGTTTTTGTTTTCGTCTCTTTTTTTGTTACGCAACCGTAAAAAAAAAGTGGGCGGCCAGCCAAATGACCTGAGAAATTTACTGATCTAAACAGACTATTTGCTAATGTTGAAGTGAATTTCCATATGCATGAGTACTGGATGTCCCTTAAAGTGTCCATGTATGTGTTATGTAGGAGAGAGAGAGAGCACGCGCATGCATTGATATGTGTGAAGCAGATTTGGGGAGGGCACATTTCTGTGGGTGAGCCTGTCTACCATATACTGTGTTCACATCTTTCAGAAGTTGTGACAGACGTTATCTCTTTGCAAGCATATGGAGCTGGACAGTGTTAAGTGCAAGAATTCAGAGTTAAAATCCTTGGATACAGTCTTGGAATCACAACCAAGAAGGCAACAGGGAAAAAAAGAATAAGCTTTGTGGGTGGGAGCCTCCAGGATAGTGCAGCGCTGTGAGCAGTTGCCAGTTTTCCTCTGCCACAGGCCAGCCCTGATGTCGTCCCTTGCAGCACCACGTTTTGATTAATATGATGCATTTATTCGCCATGGTTCCTCATGAATTCAATTTTAAGGATTTAAAAAATCTGTCTACGTTTTGGGTTGATTTTTCCTTGCAGCTGCACATTATACTTCGGTCTCTTTGGCTCAGCTCCCATTTGAGATGCTTATCAGATGCTTGCACATGAGCATCTGTCATAGCCGCTATGTGTCTTGTCAAATCACTCAGTTTGCTCAAAACACTCTGAGGGGAAAATGTACCCGTGTGATGCCGAGCTCCTTCTCGGCTCGTCGGTGAGCACAACATCAAAAAGTTAGCGAATAAAGAAGTTCTGCCGTAGAAAGGGTAAAGAAAAGAGAAGCCCTCTGTGTGGGATTTCAATTAGGGTCTTTTTTTTCTCCTCCACCTTTGTTTCTTTAATAGAGGTCCTCGATTAATTTCAGAAAGGTTTTCTCCCATTTTTCTCTCAGCTGCCTCATTTTCATTAAATGTCCCTGTTGGAGCTCTGCACACTGTGTATTACATTAGCCGGTTAGCCAGGAGAGAGCAGACACGTTGGTCCACGTTTTATTACAACCCGTGTCTTTGAGATGCAATGTAAATCAGCAGGTCAGGGGGTCAGCAGAGCACATTAATTCTACGCTGTGGATGAAACGACGAGAGGAGCCTTGCCTCCAAGGCTGTGTTTCATTGCCCCATCCTCCTCACATGCAATAATATCTAACACTGAACAAGGACCTTTTAAAATAGTATATAGTTAACATGAAATTAATCTCAGCGGTGGTGTCTGTGACGTTAAATAGCATACAGGAACACAACAAGAGCAACATATTACATGCAATAATAAATCAGATTGGCTTCTTTCTAATTTTACAGACATATTTAGCGTAATGCATTGGAAAGAAGTTTTCTTTTCAGATATTTGTAAGTAATCCATGAGCATGTTTTTTAAGTGCATGCACTGACAGTGTTGGTGCTTATTTGGAGTAGAGCCTTTGTGATTGTGGCATCTCATTTGATGTCATTTACTCTAACGAACTACCACCACAACAACATGGGCTTAGTCCTGCTGAGCACAAGGATAAATGAAATGGTTCGTATGATATCTTATGAAAAATTATTACTCATTTTTTGTGTTTTCCTACAAATGTCCAGCAGCACGTGACGCACATGTCAACGCTCCAGTCGTGTCAAAATAAACTTCCGTCTTCGCAGGAAACAACTTTAGGTTAGGTTTTGGCAACAAAACTACTTAGTTATGTTTAGGAAAAGATCCTGGTTTGGGTTAAAATAACTCAGAAAATGACGTAACTTAAGTACGGAAGTTATGTGACAAATACCAACAGCAGTCTCCTGGGCGAAAGTGTTTTTTGACCCACCCATCCACCACAACCTCCTCTCTATGCTGCGTTTGTTGCTCTTCATACTTCCTGGTTCACAATTACGTGGATTACATACAAATTGATTCCATGGAATATACACAAATTACAGTGCATTACTTTCGTAGGTATAGCTATAAACTGTGTATGAGAACAGCCTGCAGTGTTACAAACGTTATTGTCTGAACAGGAATATAAAAATAAACTATTCAACTGTGCACCACTAATTGATCAATTACAGACTGTGACTTTAGATTCTGCCATATATTTGATAGAGTACCAGGTGCAGTCCCATGAACAGAAATTCTAGCTAATACAGTACTTACAGTACTATACATACACACGTATTTCCAAACTGCGTGAAAAAAACAACAGAATTTCCTCATGAATACATTATATTTATCAGGATTTACACCACAATGGTTAAAATCAAAGAGAGCACATCCCAGCTCTCTGAGGACGGCTCAGTTTACTGATTTATCCGTCTTTAGGTAATGGAAGGTCAATCTACATGAGCAGCTCTACAGCTGCATGTTTCATGTGAAGGTCAGAGTCAGAGACAATTTAGAAAAATATATATACATCTAATGTATTATCTCAGCTACCATGTCATCTATTCTTCTAATATGTTGCTGCAGTTGAAATGGAAGAAGATTTTAAGAGATTAGTTACAAGTTACAACAGCGAATCTCAAATTTCACAGCATATATACATTGTGATCTTTCAAGAATATTCCAATTTTTAAAATTACAAAACACAGTTATTTAGAAATTAAGTTTTCTTTTCTAAAAATGAAGCCCCAAAACATGAATTCCAATATCCACGAAAATCTAATTACTCAGATGAAATATCCTCATACTTTCTGTAAATTTCACTCGGTTGCAGCTGCTCATTACTGTTATTGCCTATTTAACTTAGTTAGTTAGTCTAGCATGCAGTTTTTTTGTATTTTTGATATTTTATCTTCCTCCCCAGCAATATTCCTCATCCTTCCCTTTTCTTCTTTCCTCATTCAGTTTTTCTTTGCTGTAGAGGCAGAGAGCACACTAACAATAAGATGCATGTTTTAAAATCCTTTGCCTGTGTGCACGTTGAATCATAATTCATCAATATGTGCATAAAGAGAATATGTCTATATGTGTTTGCTTGAGTTACAGATAAAGAAACAAAGTAGGAGAGGGAAAAAAAAGAGAACCTGTGTAATGTGCGTGCACTCATCGAGTGTATGCATGCACTGTGCATGGTGGTGCACGTGACTGTGTGTGTGCAGAGAGCGTGGATAGGTGTGTTGGCCAAGCAGCCTAATCACCTACTGCTACAGTGAGTCCAAAGCCCTCTCAGCAGACGCCCCCTTTTGGGCCGCCTCCACCAGCGCCAGCTCTCCTCTGAGTGCACGCTTTAATTAATAATCAAGCTAATTGGATTGAGGTCCCCCATTGTGCAGCCGATGTGTGT
>CAKAKR010011910.1:525-10783 GCA_916700685.1 Adelosebastes latens | reverse complement strand
GTTTGGCTGCATCCGACAGCATGTGCAAGTGTGTTTTTGCGACCGTGTGTGTGTGTGTGTGTGTGTGTGTGTGTGTGTGTGTGTGTGTGTGTGTGTTTGAGCGGGAGAGGCAGCCACCGTTTAGGTTCTGCTCTCCTTGTGCAAACTAAAGATGATAGTAAAACTTGATGGTGCTCAAGAGGCAGCTCCCATTTTATAGAAATGTCTTCCTTATAGGTTGTAAAACATGTACCTTTCGCTACCCTCCACACTCCAAAGGTACAATAAAGTGATAAAGTAGCACATTTATTGCATTTATTGCATAAACACCCAAGAAAAAACAGCGTTTCCCCCGGAAAGTTGATTTGATTTTAAAGGCTGGATATTCCATCTCTTTGACAAGGTTGACAAGGTTGTAAATACTCTACAGAACCAATTCATGAACATATATTTAGTCGCAGATGTTAGATGTGAAATTTTAAGCTATTTCAGTTTCATTAGCCCTTATGTCTAATGGTGCATTGTGTTTTTTTGTCAATGAAATGCCACTGGTGACAAAGGCAAAGATATGTCAGGGCACCCTTGATATTTTTCTTTGTGCTGTCAGTCGGTGAAGATTTGTGTTTGGTTACTATATGAGAAGACTATTGAGCATTTCACCCCACTCTCCTTCTTGTCCTCTAATCTCCTCTCCTCTTCTTCTCCCTCCCTTTCTCTCTTTTTCTTGCCCCACCAGTCCGTCCCGTCTGTCTCTCCCCCTCCCCCCCATCTCCCCGTTCCACCTCCCTCCCTCCCTCTCTCATTCTCGGCGTGGACGTTTGGCAGGGAAGGCGGTGGGCGCTGCAGGCCAGTTCTCTATATTAGATGTCAGGCCTCAGATAGAGACTCAGGCCTGTGGGTAAACACTTTGACAGCTTCTACAGAGGATATTTTGTCCGTGAAATGGAGTCTGCATTACTCCAGGTGAAAAGAGACAGGAAGAGAGGCAGACGAGCGAGGAGTCTCACTCTTTTACAATAGCTACTGTACATCCCTCTGATGTAAGGGATTGTATTTGTTTGAGATTGGAGGACAAAAGGTAGAAATGCAATCTACAAGCTTTTTCAGTTATTTTTTAGCATAATTAGCTTTGACAGCACTCATTAAACTAAATCATACTGCTAGTTTAGATTATTAGTGGATTTACACAAATGCTAAAGAACGTTATTCCAATCCAAATGACTACATTTAAATGACTCAAACAGTAAGAATCTTATATGTTACTACACACCATCAAATCCTGCACCAACTAAGTAGCATTAACAGATTATATGAGATTGTATGAGTTTACCCTATAGAATGAATTAACTGCAGTAAACGTCTCAACACCTCAGAATTGTGGGACTAAAATATAGGGACTTTATGCGACATCTTTCCTGTTTATGATAGGTATTAAAAATCATGAGCATAAGACGCGTGCATGCGCGCGCGCGCGTGTGTGTGTGTGTGCATATGTGTGTGCATATGTGTGTGACACAAGGTGGAGGGTGTACAGGGAGATTTCTTGGATGCATGAGCTTCAGTATGGCAAATTAAATTTGAATGCAAATGCAGCGGTATTTCTTGACAGTGGGTGATAAAAACCCTATTATGTTTAATGATATGCTTTGTGAATGTGCATGAGTGGAGAGTGGTCGGCAACTCAGGGGGCCATCTTCAAAAGTCTGCACACCCTCTCTGCGGTGGCTTTGAACAGCCGAGGCGCACAAATGTGTGCACACATTTGGTATGTGCAAGTCGATGAAGTTCGCCACGCAGCAACTTCTCTCATGGAGCTTCACCACAAGGCTAAAGATTTCCTACGAAAAAAAAAAACTTACATTTAGCTGAGCTCATCCAAACCTCTGAAGAATTACATGAATGCCTTAAAATACTTTCTGAATAGCTCAGCTGAAGTCGTGTCCTTCACAGACTTTCATGTTTTTTGCTTCCTGCAGGTTTCCATGGTGCTCTCTGAGCTTAGCTGGAGAATGATCATTCACATATTTCATGCTTCCAACAACGTTGGCATTTAAACGGTTTCCTTGAACTCATTTATTGAGTAAGACGTGTTATTTGTCATACCTAGAGGCATGAGGGGAGATGAACAGCGGGTGTTTTATTTCAGACTAAATGTGGATTTCCAGCAGGAATGCTGAAAAGGGTTAGGGGTGTGTGTTTTTCCTTTCTCCTTTTTGTATGTGTGAGCATGGTGTATTTGTAATGTGGGTGTGTGCATCTAAAATATGAGCTGGTTGTCTTAATGAGGGAGTGAGTGTTTAGTGACCTGTCCATTCACAGCCTATTGATTTGGTTTGATGTCTCTGTAAACAGCCGAGCACTTTGTGGAGATGCATAGCAGGCGGGATCATAAAAACAGAAGCATCAGACGTCATTGCACAGACATCCTCGTTATGTCACCGCATGGCTCCACACAGGCACCAAATCCATTTCTTAAAAACAGCCCGTTTGCTTCCAAAGTCTAGCAAGACATGCAGTTAAAAGTAATGACTGTTTCTAAAAGATTCATGTTCTGTCAAGCTTAGAATTATTTTGATTCTGCCCTGGTTTGGCCATTTGTTTTTTTATGTTTTGTTGATAACATTTCCAGGCAGCAGGGGCAATAGCCTATATCTGAATCCTTTATAACCACTTTGGTTTGATCCTTCTTGAACTTGGCTTTTAATGTGAAATATCTACAGGAGGTGTTGAGTTTTATTAACAGATGCTAAACACAGAGAGGAAGAACGACAAAGCAGAAGGTAGGGAAAGGTTTGATTGAAAACGGTATTTCTGTTGAGCCTAGCAGCTCTGTGAGGCTGTACTAAGGTACAGTGGTGCTTTGAGCTAAATGCTAACACTAGCATGGCAACATGGCAATCCATCCAATAGTTGTTGAGACATTTCGCAGCTCATTCACACGAAAAGGTGTACAAATGCCACGATATTGAGCAAGGCATTTAACATGCAATAAAAACGCCTTACTTGACTTCCGCGTGTCATTTTTATGCCATGTATGTACTGACTGCAATGTAAACGCATCTGTGTATAAATGCTACGGTAAGAGTCAGTGATGTAAAAAGACTGCTCATGGTGGGCGGGGGAGGGGGGGGATGGGTCCAACAAACACAGAACTAGTGACATTTGTAAGGTGTTTTCCGTAGTTGTGTTACGTTGTTTCTGTACGTATTTTACTTAATTTACGTACTTATTTTAAGCCCAACCATGATGTTTTTCCTTAACTTAACTAAGTGGTTTTGTTGCCTGAACCTAAGTGAGTGGTTTTGTCCCTAAACCTAACGTTTGCATGGAGTACAAATGACATGCAAAAAGGCTAAAATACGTACTCATGACACACGGAACGTGTATGTAATGTTGTGCTATTTATACGCCTTCCCATGAGACCGGGTTGCAATAAAGTCATTCGGATTCATCCTCTGGGGAACATGATGTCTGTTCCAAATTTTGTGCCAATAAATCCAGTAGATGTTGAGATGATTTTCAGGATAAGTGAAAATTTTGACCTGTTGGTGGCACTACAGGAAAAGTCAGAGGATCGCCACAATTCATCCTCTCGGCACCATGGATATCTATACCAAATTTCAACTCAAGCTAAAGTTATTAGGATTCATCCTCTGGGTACCATGAATGTCTGTACAACATGTCATTGAGACCATTCAATCATGTTGAGATATTTCAGTCTGGAACAAAGTGGTAGACCAACTGAAAGAACAGCTGACAAACTGACAGAGAGTATAGCACGATTCTGTTGTAATAATACTGTGGAAATTATTGTGCCAACATTTTTTGCATTAACAGCAACCAGCAAAAACAGGAAATTACATGAGAGCAGATAAGAAAACGGGGAGGTTTCTAACTAAAATATGATCAAACCCTAGTTGGAAATAAAGGTCTTTGTCTAATAATGGTCCGTCTCTCTTCATTTGAGATAAATAAAACTTCACTATTGGGGAATTTATACTATGTACATGTATTTGAAGCAAAATGTTAAATAGTTACATATTTCTTATAGTATTAGGATTTTGTGTTGAAAATATATTATAAACTGTATCTTCATTGTGCGTTCAAAGGGTCGACAGTGCTTTCCTTAGCTGATAAACTGGACAGTATATTACTTGGCTGACAAGATGCATGAGAATGGCTTATTAAGCTGTATGTTTTGCTGCTTGCATGGTAGCAGCTTTGTCCTGTGGTGGGGCTCAGGGGTTGGCTCCAGCCAGGTGGAAGGAGAACAAACAAGCTGTCAGAAGTAATCACATCTCCCAGACACTGGACATGTGAATTCACCAACATATCTGTCCATCAGAGCCTCAGAGCCAGTGGCCAGTGTCTGGGGCCCCCCCAGGCCACATCACAGACTGACATAGGTTGGCACTGATGAGGGCTGTTGTCTTTATGTTCCACAATAGAGGAAATTAAGCCATTCTTAGGATTTATCTAGCCTGAATAGACCGGCATGGACTGCGCTATAAGATAATTGTCTTCAAATTTATATAGAATAGGAAATAAACTAAGCAGATACAGTAGCTTGGCTTTAGGATACCTCATCCCGAGCTTGAAAATCCATATAAAACTGCTAATGACCAGAGTTTCTTCAAGTGAAAGTTCCTCCAGTTAAATACACACAAAACAGGTGAGAAACACCGCAGCACCTCATAAATGAATCTCTTAAATGTTTGTCCCTGGCCTCATTTAAGTTACTTATCGTTTCAGTTCATTATTCCATGTTGTTAGTGCAATTTTGTTTACTTCCAAACAAGCACAAAGTTTGAGGGAGGACTGCAGGGAGTCAAAAAATGAACTGGAGTGGAATAAATATGCTTCGCTGCTAAATCCATGAGGGAATGGCCGTCCCTCAAAACCTGTTTACCAGCAAAAAACATGAGCTCTCTTTCTAGTTTTAATCCTCTCCTTTTGAATGACAGGATTATTTTTTTGTGGCGAGAAAACATTTGAGATAAGTATCACTATCTCTTCTTCCATCACTCCAACTGCAGGTTATTGAATATCCCAGTGGAGGGGAAAAACTAATTACGAAACGTGTCTGGCTAAGAGAGTTATCTGCGAGATAGCCCGCAGTGCAGCCATGTTTTAGCCCTTTTGTTTTTTTGTTGTGCAAACTAATTAGTTTTTTTCTCTCTTTTTTTTTAATGGAGAAATGCTCAGCTGCTCCCCAAACTAGTAATGACCTTCCATCGGAATTATGACACCGGCAGATGTAAAGCTTTTGATTAAGCCCATTTACATGGAGCCCGCACTAGTTGAGACGTTCAGCTCTGATGCTCAGGATTATAAGTCCCATTCTGTTTTTGCCGTAGGTGGAGTGCTTTTCCAAATTGCTTTCATTATGAATACTAAATCTCTCCCTAAACTTTGATGAAACCTTGAGATGATAGATTCACTTAGGTTTATATTTTTTTCAGAGCAATTTCTAACAAACTTTGTTAAGAAGCTATCACTTGCACATGTAATTTTGTTAGGCAGTTATTAATATAAACTACTTCAAACTAAGCTCCCTATTTAAAAACTGAAATTGACTTGGCTGAAGTAGTGTGGATGTACTGTATTAGTTCAGTATTTTCGTCCTTAACTTTGGGATGAAACAATACAATTAGCCGCTCTAGCGGATGACTGCTCAAATCCCTGAAATGTGTTAGACTAATATACTCTGTTATTAATGCAAGTCCAAAAGTCATGTTGACCATTTTGACTCCAACAGATTACTCGCTGAATGCTTATAACTTAAACTATGTGCACAGGATTTTACTTTGTTCTCTAATAAAGCTGCTGTTTCTGTTCAACACATCCAAAGAAACATGAAAAAAGTCTACAATCACTATTCCCATAAAAGATATCCATATAAAATGTGGATCCATTAAAAAATGAATGATGAAAAGTCATTTGATCATTTATTTCTAGATACTCTTTTGACTACTGACGCTCTCCTTGTAATGTATAATCTAGTGAACAAATCTAAATGCAAATAGATATATATACAGAAACTTCAGATCATTGATTGTTTCATATGTTGCTTAGACATGGTGGAGACTTGCCTTTGTTTAAATCCCATTTAAAGGAATAGTTTGACATTTTGGGAAATATGCTTATTTACCTTGTTGCCGAGATTTAAATGAGAACATCTATACCACTCCCATGTCCATCCATCCATCCATCCATCCATCCATTTGCCTCCGCTTATCCGGGGCCGGGTTGGGGGGGCAGCAGGCTTAGCAGGGAATTCCACACATCCCTCTCCCCAGCAACGTTTTCCAGCTCTTCCGGGGGGGCCCCGAGGCGTTCCCAGTTCAGACAAGATATATAATCGCTCCAGCATGTTCTGGGTCTACCCCGGGGCCTCTTACCAAGTTGGATGTGCCTGGAAAACCTCCAAAGGGAGGCGTTCAGGAGGCCACTCCCATGTCTGTACGCTGAATATGAACCTATACAGCCAACAAGCAGTTAGCGTAGCTTAGCATAAAGACTTGAAGCAGAAACTTCCGTGTGGAGAGTGAGGCTCGCTGTTTCTCCATGTTTCCAGTCTTAAAGCTAAGCTAAAAACTAATCTAACTGTTTCCTGGCTCTGGCTTCATATTTAGCATACAGACGTCAGAATGGTATTGATCTCCTCAGCTAACTCTTGGCAAGAAAATATATAAGAGTAGGCCTATTTACCAAAGTTTTCAGTTCAAAGACTAATTATATCATACCTTCATGGCCAGTTAACATGTGGTATTTGTTTAGAACTCAAATACAAACAGAACATAGACTAAGAGATATGAGAATATGTCGCTTAATGTGAGACATTTAGGAAACTGAAGGAGTTCGGAGTTCAAAAACAAGTAATGGAGGGCATATATCAGGACCTGGCTTTGAAGTGAAGGGACAGAAATAATAATGCATTGCTCTCTTCCTCTGTTAGCTCGAAACCTTGGATATTAGAAAGGTTTGCCTGCCCTATAGGCTACCGAAAGAATAGAAGTGGAAACGAAGGGATGGAGGCAGTCAGTGAAAAAGCAGGAGGAATAAAAAGAGTGTTCTCTCTGTATGTGCCACAGGACCTCACCCCGGGGACTTATCTCCCGTGCTCGTGTTGCCGATCCGTTAATGGCTGGCATCATAACTCTCTGCGCAGAGGCTGTTTGCTGCGGCTTCTGTCACAGGTTCATCATTACGCTGATAGCTTAACACTCGGCAAGGAAACAAAGTAGCCTCCCACTGGTGTAGATCAATCCTCTGACGCCAGGAGAAACCCTGAGAGTATATCCACAGCACTAATACAACCCACTGAGAGGACAGAAGAAAGTATATAAAGCTATTCAGAGCCGTAGACTGGAGCACTAATAAAGTGCCTTGAATCAGTTTAGTTGTTCGTGACTAATTGATGGCACAGAATACAGTTTTCAAGAACCAAAATGATAGTATTGAACACCTGATGTGATTTGACTAAATGCAAATCAAATATCTCTATTTGTTTGTTGTTGGTTTACTTTTATTTGATCTTTTCCCCCCATTATGTATATTTATTAGATTATTGCAAGCAGAAAACATTAGCACTAACTTTGCAAAATGTGACTTTATATCCCCTGTGTAAAACACAACCATGCTTTTTCATAATTTTGACGATGATGGTCATAAATATGTATTTATTTTAAAACTAGAGCCTAGAGGCTTTTAAATGCAAAATTTCACTCAGGCACCTCATTAAAGGAAAGTTACTTTGAGTTAAGGTAATATATGATGGTATGTTGGCACAGTTCGGGCCACCACATTGATTAAGAAACTACAGAATCAATAGATGTGGTGCAGGAAAGCAAAATGTGTAAAGAGATGAGTAAAATGCATTTTTTTTCATGTTAATATGTAAGTAAGTATACAAAATAAACTGTTTTTATCGCGTTTATACATTTGGAGATATATCGAAAATAAAAATTTAACTCCATTAAATCCTCAAGATTTCAAAATATATCTCCTCTAACAGTGTTTAAACTAGAGGCTCCAAGCTCCATAATAGATATTCTTACCGCTTTAAAAGATTTTATACAGCTATTTGAAATAGTTTTAAAATTATTCTCATTTCCATACATACAGTCGGCATTCATGGGTACGCCCACAAAATGTCACATCTGGATTACGCCGAGGAGGAGAGCAAAGCATTCGCTACCATGCCCAAAAGCTGCTGTGTAGCTTTCTGCACATCAAATAAACTTAAAAATCCGAACTTAAAGTTTTATATTTGACCCAACAGAGAGACAGAATCTGATAGGAGACAGCCAGGTCTAATTTTTGTATGTATGTAAAGTTACATTATGACATTAATCATTTTTTATTTGTCACACAGTTTTAGATATGCGGTCTCAATGGATGACATCTGGGAAGGAGAGGAACGTTATACTGACCAATCGACAGAACATCTCTCTGCTGAAGCTCTGAGGTAGGATATTTTTTCTCATTTCCACCTGTGTTTTGTTTATTGTTGTTGAATATTGAAAGCGTACAAAATATTTACAATTCAGTGGCCTCTTTAGCTTCGTTATGAACTCTGTTATAGATATGGACATTCAGACATCATTCAGTGTGATTTACACTTCCTGAGAATGTCATTATGTCTGATGTCCAGAACTTCAGAATACCTGAAACTGACATTACAGCCCATTTAAGGAGCTCATCCGTATTCTTTGTTGGAAAATTTGTATAGTAGTCTGTAAAAATGTCCTAAAAATATCATAGTATAGTATGCCATAAAAATGTCATGACAAATGTAGTAAAAAAATATCACAGTATAGCATACCATAAAAAAATGTGATAAAAAAAATCTAATTTTGTAGTATGTCATGAGAATGTTATACTGTATATTATGCCATAAAAATGTCATGACAAATGTCATAGTATAGTATGCCATAAAAAAATCATGATGTAGAATGTCATGAGAAAGGTATGCCATAAAATGTTAGAAAAAAGTCATAGTATAGTATGTCTGAAAAAGTCGTAAAAAGTCACGGGTAGTATGTAAAAAAAGAAAAGTCATAAAAATCCAAAGTAAAGTATGTCATACAAAGTCATTAAAAAATCACAATATTGTATTTCAAAAAAAGTCACAGTATACTATGTCGAAAAAAGTCACAGTAAAGTATGTCGAAATGTCATCGTATAGTGTGATGCATGTAGTCATTAAAAAGTCATAGTATGTTGAAAAAAGTCATAATATAGTATGTTGAAAATGTAAAAAAGTCATAGTATAGTAAGTCGAAAAAAAGTCATAAAATAGTATATCTAAAAAATAAGTCATAGTATAGTATATTGAAAAAAAAGAAAGGCAAAGTTTAGTATGTCGAAAAAAATTCATAGTATGTTGAAAAAATAAAAAGATCATAGTATGGTAGGTCGAAAAAATAAAAAAGTCAGTATAGTATGTTGAAAAAAAGTCATAGTATAGTATGTCGAAAAAATAAAGTGAAGTCATAGTGTAGTTTGTAAAAAAAATTTAAGTCATAGTTTGTGTTGATAAAAAGTCAGTATAGTAGGTTGAAAAAATAAAAAAGTCATAGTATAGTATGTTGAAAAAATAAAAACATCATAGTATGGTATGTCGAAAAATTTCATGAAAAAAAAGTCAAAGTATAGTATGTCGAAAAAATTTCATGAAAAAAGTCATAGAATAGTATGTCGAAAAAATAAAAAAAAAGTCATAGTATAGTATGTCGAAAAAATAAAAGTAATTGTATAGTATTTTGAAAAAAAAAGAAAATCAATATATAGTATGTGGAAAAAAATTCATAGTATGTTGAAAAAATATCATAGTATAGTATGTCGAAAAATTTTATAAAAAAATTCATAGTATAGTATGTCGAAAAAGTTTATAAAAAAAGTCATAATATAGTATGTCGAAAAAGTTTATAAAAAAAAGTCATAATATAGTATGTCGAAAAAAGTCACAGTAAAGTATGTCGAAATGTCATCGTATAGTGTGATGCATGTAGTCATTAAAAAGTCATAGTATGTTGAAAAAAGTCATAATATAGTATGTTGAAAATGTAAAAAAGTCATAGTATAGTAAGTCGAAAAAAAGTCATAAAATAGTATATCTAAAAAATAAGTCATAGTATAGTATATTGAAAAAAAAGAAAGGCAAAGTTTAGTATGTCGAAAAAAATTCATAGTATGTTGAAAAAATAAAAAGATCATAGTATGGTAGGTCGAAAAAATAAAAAAGTCAGTATAGTATGTTGAAAAAAAGTCATAG
>CAKAKR010011907.1:0-53671 GCA_916700685.1 Adelosebastes latens | reverse complement strand
TATACAAATTAAATACAATAAAATAAGTGATTAATAAAATAACACTACAATTATACAAATGAAATACAATAAAATAAGTGATTAATAAAATAACAATATAATTATACAAATTAAATACAATAAAATAAGTGATTAATAAAATAACAATAAAATTATACAAATTAAATACAATAAAATAAGTGATTAATAAAATAACACTACAATTATACAAATGAAATACAATAAAATAAGTGATTAATAAAATAACAATATAATTATACAAATTAAATACAATAAAATAAGTGATTAATAAAATAACAATAAAATTATACAAATTAAATACAATAAAATAAGTGATTAATAAAATAACACTACAATTATACAAATGAAATACAATAAAATAAGTGATTAATAAAATAACAATATAATTATACAAATTAAATACAATAAAATAAGTGATTAATAAAATAACAATAAAATTATACAAATTAAATACAATAAAATAAGTGATTAATAAAATAACACTACAATTATACAAATGAAATACAATAAAATAAGTGATTAATAAAATAACAATATAATTATACAAATTAAATACAATAAAATAAGTGATTAATAAAATAACAATAAAATTATACAAATTAAATACAATAAAATAAGTGATTAATAAAATAACACTACAATTATACAAATGAAATACAATAAAATAAGTGATTAATAAAATAACAATATAATTATACAAATTAAATACAATAAAATAAGTGATTAATAAAATAACAATAAAATTATACAAATTAAATACAATAAAATAAGTGATTAATAAAATAACACTACAATTATACAAATGAAATACAATAAAATAAGTGATTAATAAAATAACAATATAATTATACAAATTAAATACAATAAAATAAGTGATTAATAAAATAACAATAAAATTATACAAATTAAATACAATAAAATAAGTGATTAATAAAATAACACTACAATTATACAAATGAAATACAATAAAATAAGTGATTAATAAAATAACAATAAAATTATATTATTATTTATTTACGTTGACTGTTCCAGCGGCTCGGAGCATAATGGTTAAAAGCTGCCTCACCAAAGGTTTTAGTCCTGCATTTTGGAAGAATCGTGCCAGAGGACTTGAGGGGCATTTTGGCAATTTTGAGACATTGCAGTATGATTTGGAGCCCCCGCTGACCTCAATATTACATTTTGCAATGTGCCACCAGGTTGAAATTTGCAGTCCTGTAATTAGGGTTGCAACTAACAAGTTTTAAGCATATTTTGATGATTATCAGGATAAATATCATGAATAGTAATTATTTTGGCCAGGATAATCGTGACATGAAATTTTCATATCATCCCATACCTAGCACTAAGGCACAAAAAAGACCTGAAAGACCCCAAACAAAATGTGCTTATACCACACAATAACATCACAATAAATGTGACAGTGATGTAAGACGATACGACGTCTAAAAACTCCACATGCAGTACCTTTACCTGAGACCAAACCCAACCTAACCTTGAGCAGAACCATATAAGCACGCTGGCATTTCTGCTGACTACCTGGTTGTTGGACATTTTCCTGTTAAAGCAGCCGCGACTTTGATACACACAAACACACACACACACCTCTCAGGCTTATCTGTTGCACACTTTGTATTTTGCCCTTCCTCTATCAGCAGTGTGTCTGTTTATCCATGCGTCTGTCTGTGCCGCTTTGTACCCAGCTGAGGGGTTCAGCCCTCCCTCTGCTCTGTTGCTCACAATCCACCTATAGCACCTGGATCACCTGTGTGTGTTTCAGTGTGCGCGAGTGTGTGTTTCCACATCTTACATGTGCGTCACTGTAGAGAAAAACACGGCCTGCGTTAGTCAGATAAACGCTGCTGATGTGAAATAATTTCAAAGAGAGAGAAAGAAGGAGGGAAGCTGGCAGATTTCAGAGAAAGAGAAGAAGAGATGAGAAAAACAAAACAAATGTCGGCCACTTTTCTGCTGTTCTGTTTGTCTCAGGAATGTAAACCAGTCGGAGCAAAGCGGCTCCTGTCTGAACACGCCGAGACACACAAACGGTTTTCTAACACTACACAGGCTCACCCAACTAAGATCTGCTCTGTAAACATGCGGCACATATGGTGCTGCAGAAGGAAACAGAATTAAGAGCCATTTCCCCCACTCTCCTGCGTATTACAGTGGCAAGACACACACATTTAAAGTAAGGCTGTCAATCGACAAAAATATTTAATCACGATTAATCGCATGATTGTCCATAGTTAATCGGGATTAATCGCACATTTGTTATCTGTTCAAAATGTACCTTAAAAGGAGATTTGTCAAGTATTTAATACTCTTATCAACATGGGAGTGGGCAAATATGCTGCTTTATGCAAATGTAGGTATATATTTATTATTAGAACACTTAACAATTAACAACACAAAACAATGACAGATATTGTCCAGAAACCCTCACAGGTACTGCATTTAGCATAAAAAATATGCTCAAATCATAACATGGCAAACTGCAGCCCAACAGGCAACAACAGCTGTCAGTGTGTCAGTGTGCTGACTTGACTATGACTTGCCCCAAACTGCATGTGATTATCATAAAGTGGGCATGTCTGTAAAGGGGAGACTCGTGGGTATCCATAGAACCCATTTTCATTCACATATCTTGAGGTCAGAGGTCAGAGGTCAAGGGACCCCTTTGAAAATGGCCATGACAGTTTTCCTCGCCGAAATTTAGCATAAGTTTGGAGCGTTATTTAACCTCCTTTGCGACAAGCTAGTATGACATGGTTGGTACCGATGGATTCCTTCAAGTTTTTTTAGTTTCATATGATGCCACTATCTTCACTCTAACTTTAAAACTGAGCCCGCTACAACCTAAAAATCACAAAATACGTTAAGGAATTAGTGGCGTTAAAACACATTTGACAGCCAGACTTTAAAGCTATATAATCCGTACCTTAAGGTGGATACAGATGAATAGGAAGGGGTAAAAAATTAGCTGCAGCTGTGGGCAACATCAATACATCTATAAGGACATTTTAAAGCACCAAATTGTTAAAAAAATGTAATTTTATAATTTGGGTGAGCTGCAGCCTGACGGGTTAAACAGGCTGATAGTCACTGAGCTTAATATGTGACGGGTAAAGATAGATCAAAGTGACCCAGCTTACACCAATCAAGACTCATCACATCACAGGCTTTGCTTCAGTTTAGATAGGAGCAAAACCCGGTCATGTTGTGTGTGAGTATATAGTATATATGTGTGTGTGTGTGTGTGTGTGTGTGTGCGGCAGTCATCGTCACAAGAAACGACAAGGGTGTTTCGTCACGCCGACGCCGGGCGGGCTCGCTTTGGGAGAGAGGGGAGGGGAAGCGTCAGAGAGGGGAAGATGAAAGGGAAGAACTATTTTGAGAAGCCGTGATTTTGTGATGTGGACATCTTTCTCATCTCTGATTAGAGACCGGAGCTCGGCGATGACCTTAAGGTACAAACATGTGCATGAGTGTGTGTGTGTGTGTGCATATCTATTTCAGATAACGCCACTGTGTCTTTGAATCAGCGCGTTTGCCATTTATGCATGTGTGCTGTTTGTATGGGTGTGACTCATTTAAATAGCCATCTTCGTGCGTGCGTGCGTGTGTGTGTGTGTGCTCGAACAGCTCTCGCCGTCCCGTGGCGATGTCACTCTGTCCTTCCTGCTGTGTGTCCTCCCTCTCAGCCACTCTGGCTCCAGGCCATCACCGGCCTTGCCATGACATTTACACCTGAACACCAAGTCTCATCTCCAACACACACAGAACCCATCAAGTGGGAATCAGTTTAGAAAGAAATACTGAAATACCGCACTTAATATTCTCAAGAGAAATAAATGTCACGGCTTTTACTGGCAGGGATAAAATGATGAGAAGCAGAAAGAGGCAGGCGGAATATCTCAAAATATCTTTTCTGATCTGTTACTGTAGAGCCAACTGTAAGCAAACAGGAAAAAACACTGAAATTAAATTACTTGTGACAGTAGGGAGCTCCTCAATAAACCTCAGACAACAACCGACTGATCTAAAAACGTGATACACAATTAAATAATCCGATTAAATGAGAATCTGACTTCTGGTTCCTACTGGCAGAATATTTATACATCCCTCGCCATCAGATTCCTTTTTCTACTGTAGGCCCATAATATTAAAAATGATACATTTAGGGCTGTCAAAGTTAGCGTGATAATAACGCGTTAATGCAAAAAAATAGAGTGAAGATACTGGTATCATATGAAACTAGAAAACCCAGGGAATCCTTTGGTACCAACCATGTCATACTAGCTTGTAGGAAGGAGGGTAAATAACATTCCAAACAAAAACTGTCATGGCCATTTTCAAAGGGGTCCCTTGACCTCTGACCTCAAGATATGTGAATGAAAATGGGTTCTATGGGTACCCACGAGTCTCCCCTTTACAGACATGCCCACTTTATGATAATCACATGTCAGTGTCCTCTGCTTTGTCTAAAACTGGTGCATGTTTGTTCTCAATCTAACATACAGTATCTATATCTAACCTTTATTTAACTAGGGTCAATTCACGGAGCATGAATGCTGTTTTCTAGGAACATCTGCTCCACAATCACACCTGGAAGCTTCCCAATAACACCACAGTAAATCTCAGTTAACCACTAAAGCAACTCCTCTGGAGCAGCCAAGGAGCAGCCTTGTTAAAGGGCCCTTCAGCAGTGATAATGAGGGACGTGCATCACGTGCCGGTCTTTCACCTTCTGCAGCCATATCTATCCTGCAAGCCTGGGGATTGAACCAGCGACCTTCAGGTCACCGGCAGCGTGCTTCTCTATTTCTGTGTACTGCCCTGAAGAGGAACTGTTTCGCTCTCCACGCACATTACCCAGAATGAAACTGCGTTTGTTGTGAGTTTGGTTTTGAAGAAGAAGAAGAGAGAATTCTCTGAAATGTGTCAGCACAAAAAGTTCATTCGAGGATGTAGCTGTATGTGATAGTATTTCCAAGGACTGCGTGCTCACTTAGCGGTTTGATAATGAAAGCTCAGTATGATTGAAGTGGCAGCATTTCTTAATAAAACAATCAGCTTTGAAAGATCTAGTAATATTCCCCGGGAGTAAAACACACCATTAATCCTTTCGCGGGTGTCTTGGCCTGAATCAGTGAGAAATCAGCAATCGTTTTCTCTTCACACTAGTTTCTCTGCATCTGACACAAACATTTAAGAGTGATAGAAGCATCAGACTCTGTCAGGAGGACAGAGCCTCAAACTACTCAGCTGCTCCACCGCCTAAAAACAACACAAACTCTTAAAGTTTGTGTTGGTGTCCTCTATCAGCCTGTAGACTGTTTTAAATGTGAAGAACTCAGGCCCGTTTTTCCGGGAAAATACAAAGGATGTGACGTCATGCGTGTTCGTGAGTGCCTTGTGGTCCACAGGGGCGTTTTTTATTGCGAGGGATCGCCTCGCTTCCCAGCATTGCACTCTTGATGGGCTGCCACTAGACACGAGGCACTCGGCACCTGATGATGACGAACGCTTTCCCTCCATGGGCTGCTGCTCCCAGCTTTCAAACCGGAACCAACATGGCGGCTCGTTTGGAAACTTTCTTCTCTTATATCACGAAAATAGTTCACCGAAATGTGTTTCTGAAAACATTTTATGCGAGAAATAAGCCATGCAGTTGATGAATATGTCTTCTATGAGGAGCGGCCAATGTGACGCCCCATCTCTTGAATCGCGCCACCACACTACCAGAATGCATAGCACGGCATCGACAACGGTTAGTTTAAAAGTTTCTAGGGAGGGATAAGTGATGTGGTTGATGCCTGTGAATCATATTCAGTCTCGTGTGTCGGTAGTAGGCTGAACCGAGTGCTTCAAAGCTTCGACCGTTGCCATGAAATAAGGAATAATCCTACAACATTATTCATTCTTCATATTCAACATTAATTATTATTAGTTATTATCAGACGGATATCGCTGTTAGTAGTGTGTAGAGGTGCGTGTGTGTACAGTAGTGCGTCAGCGGCGCTGAAACGGGGGAGATGGGGACAGACGGACAGAAGAACATGTCAGTATGCTGTACCGTGCTGCTTTGCGAAGCTTTGAATACCTTCGAATATTTCTCACCGAAGCTTCGAAGCCCAAAAAATGGTATTTGGGACAGCCCTAGTCGGTAGGGCGAGCACTATCGTTGACTTCACGGCCACAGGTGTCACTGTTAACAAGCAACTCCTGATTCTTACAGAGTCCCTTTAAAGAAACAGTGAAATCTGCACGCCACCATGTTGTATATATAAACATATTAGGGTACCACAGTCGTGTACACATACAGTCCCACTATCTCCACTCTAATCTCTCCTCCTCGACTGCGATTATTGCAGACATCAATAGCATGATGTTGTGGAGAGTGTTGCTATTTTGCCTCGTCGTCCTTCAGTGTTTGTGTAATGGAGCTCAGCCTTTTCCGGTTATTGTGTGAGAGAGGGGGGTGGGGGGGGGATAGTGGCCGGAGTCTGACAGAGCGGGCAGTCAGGATAACTGGGACACACACACACACACACACAAGGACAGACTGACTGGCAGACAATCTGTTGGAGGCGGATCAGTGTGAGTAAGAAGAGGGCTCACTGTCTCGCTTAATACACTGATATGCAACACGCAAACATGTATGAACACAGATACATGGACTCATGCCGAGTCCACAGGGGGTAGATTTATGTGTGTAGGCGGGCCGACTGACCAGAACCGACCAATCTTCTTCGCCTCGATCATGAGAAGTACAGCGGACGCAGCGAAGCAGTTCGACCGGGGTTGGAAAGGGCGGCGAGTTAAGTGGGAAAAGAATGACTACACAGTGCGTGACAATGACTGAAGTACTGCAGAGGAAGAGGAGGTAGAAAGTGGAGAAGAAACAAAGATGAGATGAAAGAAAAGGGGCGTGAAGAAAGGGTGTTATTGGGTCTGGGATAATCCACAGTATCCAGGTCACTTCTGTCTTCCACTTCTACGCACCCACAGACAAGCTCAAACAGTAGTCTGGCCTATCCACCACCACCACCGCCACCACCACCACCACTCTGGATTCCCCTTTAAAGCTGCAGTAGGCAGAATATTTTTGGCATCATTGGGCAAAACATTCCACAATAACCTTTCAGCATGTTGTAATTCAAGTGTTCTGAGAGATAACTAGACTTCTGCACCTCCTCATGGCTCTGTTTTCAGGCTTTAAAAAAATCTATCCTGTGACAGGAGACTTTGACCAATCACAGGTCATTTCAGAGAGAGAGAGCGTTCCTATTGGCTGTTCATTCAACAGAGGCAGCTGTCAATCACTCACGAAACTCCGATCAAACGGTCAAACTAGGCAGCGCTGATCAAATATGAATTAATATTCTGTTACTGTAATGCCTATTTCTCGCCTCAAATGTTTCCAGAAGCATCTTGTAGTGTACTGTTTAGCTGTGAAATGAGAAAGTTTGCTCTGGCTGGTGGGTTGTGCTTGGTATTTCCTCAACTGATCTCAACATGGCTGCCGGGTCACAAACTTTCTCATTTTACAGCTAAACAGTTCACTACAAGATGTTTCTGAAAACATTTGAGGAGAGAAATAGGCATTACAGTAACAGAATATTGATTCATATTTGATCAGCGCTGCCTAGTTTGACCGTTTGATCGGAGATCGTGAGTGATTGACAGCTGCTCAGAGACGGCAAGGCTCCAGCTCGGCTCTGATTGGTTGTTTTCCTCCGGTCTGTGAAATCTTGCAGATGCCGTTAGGAGCACCAGAGGACACAGAAGTCTCATGCGCTACTGTCAGGATATAGTGACCGTTTTATAAAATATATATATATTTTTAATCATATTTCCTCTTACTTGCCTACTTCAGCTTTAACCAACTGACTGATAGTGGAGGATAAGATGGGAGGACGAGGGAGGAAAGAGGAGGGGAGGTGAAAGGACAAAAGGTTCTGACCTAATGTTGTGCCAGAGGAGAGAGGAAAAAAGAGCCGGGGAGAAGAAACGCTGGGGGACGAAGGCAGGAAGAGAGGGAGGAGTGAGGGGTGTGCAGAGACCCAAAATAGAGAGACAGAGAGAAAGAGGAAGGGAAGAACGAGGCCTCGAGCAGGGGAAGGGAAGAGGCGATCCGACCGAGACAGAGAAGTTGAAGCAGCAGCGTCAACGCACGTCATTCTCCCTTCCTCTCTCAAGGAAAAAACGCTCCTCTCCCTCTCATCTCCTGCCTCGTTCTGTTGCTCCTCAAAAGACGAAACGACATGAGAGCGGAGAGGAGGATGAGGGGAACGTGTCGGAGAGAGAATAGAGAGAGCAGCGAGTCAAAGAGAGGTCGCAGGAAGAGGGTGAGAGGCTGAAGAAGAGGGGGGAAGAAGGGTCAGGGGGATGACGGAGAGAGAGGACCTCCTGTGGATCGTCATCTGTCACATCCATCCGCCCGCGTGCAGTTCTACCAGAGTGTTGCTCCTAATTCTTAATCGCTGTTAATCCCCCTACCACCACCCATCATCTCTCTCCATCTCTGGCTTTCACTTTCATTTCCGTCCCCTCATTGCACAACAGCCTGCGAGCTATTATTAGAGCCGCGACTGACAATTAATTCATTACAGATTAATCTGGTGATTAATTTTTTCAATTAATCGATTCTAGAGAAATTACATAAGGTTTGGCAGAAGCTTTTGTCCAAAGGGACTTATAATTTTTGACCCATATAAGGAGCAATAGGGTGGATTGCAGCGTCTTGCTCAAGGACACTTTGACACGTTGACCCGATATCACACCAAAGCGTGAATAGACCCGCCTGTCCACCAGAGGATAGAGTGTCGGGGTACATGTCCACAGCCTCCGTCCTTTCTACGCTTCCCATGTATTGTCTATGTAAGCAGCCGTGCAATGCATTCTGGTAGCGTGGCGGTGAGATTCAAGAGACGGGGTGTCACATTGACCGCTCCTCATTTGCATAAAGTTGAGGTCTAGGCTACTTAATATATAAATCAGCGGCGCCCGGTGCAACTCACCGCCTCTGGAAACTCCCCAAAAACTTCTAAACTAACCTTTGTCGACCCAAAATAAAGACATATTCATCAACTGCATGGCTTATTTCTCGCATAAAATGTGTTCAGAAACTCATTTCGGTGAACTTTTTTCGTGATTTAAGAGAAGAAAGTTTCCAAAACGAGCCGCCATGTTGGTTCCAGTTTGAAAGCTGGGAGCAGCAGCCCATGGTGGGAAAGTGTTCGTCCAATCAGGTGCCTTGTGAATTGTGTCCAATGCTGGGAGGCGAGGCGATCCCTCACAATAAAAAAACGCCCCCTGTGGACATGTAACATCAGGGAATAGGGTAAAACATTTGAACTAATAAATATCACTATGAAACTTCCCCAGCTGATAACTAACATTAATTTTTTTTTTTTAATTAAAACTTTTCAGAAATGTTATGATTCAATATGCAAATGAGGCATTATCTAATGCTAACTTTTGGTGAATTTAGGAGAAATCTACAGATGCAAACAGACAAAGTAGTAAAATAAACACCTAAACCTTGAATTTCCCTCGGGATCAATAAAGTTAATATCTATCTATCTATCTATCTATCTATCTATCTAAATGTGTATGTTTGGATGTTTTCTTTCCACTAGTCTGAAAGAAAACAAATAGCACAAAATCTCAACATTGATCAGTGCATAAAAAACAATGTTTTTGCCCTCAAGATAAATCTGAAGCGTTGCCATCCTCACATTTATCTTGCGTTCCTTTGGCCCCTCTCTGCTCCTAAATTGGAAACCACCGGACTAATCGATTAATCGTTTCATCACTAATGGAAACTCTTAAAGCTCCACTCTCGCCTCTCCTCTGCTTTCCATTCCTCTCTTGGTTTCGCTCTCTCCCGTTCAAAAGACTAAAACAATACAAAAACGTCAAGGAACACCTGAGCGAGCACGCAGTTAACGCCCCAGTCTCGCCAACCGGTCACATCCTCTCTTTTACATGAAGTGTCAACATGGATGACTCCAATAAAACTACGGTGTTGACAGTTATTGTCTGAAATGGAGAACTTAACACTCTGCCAGAGGACTATGAGCTGTAATGAAGAGAATATATTGTGAGGGCAGACGGGGCAATGGGTCTACGCTGAGCAATTAACGGAGTGAAATGGAGCTGTGAAGCTTTTATTGACGTCTGTGTGTGTGTCTGTGTGTGTGTGTGTGCATACTGACCGGTGAAGAGGTCTCCGTTGCTGTAGGCCTTGCCGCGTCCCTCCTCATCGTTGGGCACGGCCGACACCTGCTTGGCCGAGGTGCAGCCCATGGCCTCACACTCTGAAGCCTGTCCTCATCGCACTCTCACCTGGACAAGAGACAGACACATCAGAACATGAGCAACACTGCTGTTTTGTTTTTACAATGCACTTTATAGATACCAAAAGCACTGTACTGTTTGTTCAGCTACGGCGACTGTCACTCATACTAACTAGCCTCTTCTTCTTCTTCTTCTTCTTGTTCTTCTTCTTCTGTATTCCAAACGGTTTTCTCCCAGCGTTGCAGCAGCTTTTGAGGTTTCTCCTTCAAAGAGGACACCCAGATCTGCCGATTTATTCAATACTACTGTAGTTGCAAACACTTCAGAGCAGGCTGTTCAATGCTATACTTCTAATTAGAAAAATACATTCAGTTAAGTTCTGGGCATCCTGTACTGTATTTGACCTCGAGCCAGGAAACCTAAAGCACCATTGAGTGTCTATTTCACACCTGGTGTTCAGAACTACAAATATAGGTTGAGTCATAATATAACCAGTAGAAAGTGAAGTGAGCATTTACATGAAAAGTGTTTCTTTCAGGGCTGAAGTAGGGCTGCAAATAAAGTAGTATTTTGATTGTATTCATATTAGATTCATATATTTCATTATATAAAACCATTAATTGTTCTTAAAGAGGACCTATTGTGCTTTTTCCCTTTCCTTTAGTGTGTTATATAGTGTTTTGTGCATGTTAAAGATCTGCAAAGTTACAAAGCTCAAAGTCCACACCAAAGGGAGTTATGGTACTACATGTCCACAGGGGCGTTTCTTATCACGAGGGATCGCCTCGCTTCCCAGCCTTGGACGCTTGATGGGCTGCCACTAGACACAAAGCATAAGGCACCTGATTGGACGAATGCTTTCTCTCGTGGGCTGCTGGTCCCAGCTTTCAAACTGGAACCAACATGGCGGCTCGTTTGGAAACTTTCTTCTCCTATATTACGAAAATAGTTCACCGAAATGTGTTTCTGAAAACATTTTATGCGAGAAATAAGCCATTAGTTGCTGAATCTGTCTTTATTTTAGATCGACAAAGCTTAGTTTAAAAGTTTCAGGGGAGTTTCAAGAGACAGCGAGTTGACGTCCCTGATTTGCATAAAGTAGCAGAGACCTCAACTTTATGCAAATGAGGAGCGGCCAACGTGACGCCCCGTCCTCGGCTGCTTACATAGACAATGAATGGGAAGCCTGGAAAGGACGGAGGCTGTGGACATGTACCATTACTCTCCCCCACAGAAATACTGCTCCTGAACTGCCTGAAACACCTCGCTTGAAGTCCCGCCTTTTCTACTGTAATGTGGTGATGTCACCAAGTAACACATTTGCATAATACCTGCTGCATAGCAGCTAGTGTGGAATGCCCTCAAACAAAGCTAGTTAGAGCAGAGCTGGAGCGAACAGTCAAAAGAGTTTGGTTCAGTTGGCCAATCACAACAGTGGGCCAGCTGACCAATCAGAGCAGACTGGGCTTTTCGGGAGGGCGGGACAGGAGCTCAAACAAAGCGTTTCAGAGAGAGGGTGAAAAGAGGTGCTGCAGCACAGCCGGTATGAGAAAAATAAAGCTTTTTTTTTAACATTAAAGCATGTAAACATGTTCTAGTAGAAACCCAAAATACAAGTATGCACCTGGAAATGAGCATAATAGGTCCTCTTTAAATGTAAAAAAAACAAAGGATTCATTCCCATCGCAAGATGCCAGAGTAACAAAACAAACAGAACTGTTTCATTATTTCTGAAAAACACTTTAAGGGGATTTAACTGTACAACATAAAATAAACAAAAGCGCTGAAAATCCTCACATTATTTGGTATTTGATGAATTACTTAAAAGCGGTATTAATTGTTTTTTTTTTGCCATTTGGGGGCAGCGGAATAAACTGTTGACACAATAGTGAAATATTATCACATTATAAAGTTGATATGATGAATGTGTTTAGCAAACAGTTGACTATTTACACACCCGGCAGACACGGAGCAACATTAGTATTCACTTTGTGTTTCTGTTACTCCAATATTCACTCTCTCTTACAGCTCTGTTTTGTTTTCCACCATCTCCTGAGGGAAATATCTGTCTCTTTAGCTGTTAAATGCTTCATTATGTTCACCAGCTAGTCTCTAATGTCATCCGTCTGCTGTCTGGTGCTGGGAAGGTAGTGTACAGTGGGTTTATCAGAGGTTGTTTGGCTTAAAACTGAGATGAGGGTGTTGAGAATGAAGCAAAACAGTAAAGAAGCCGGGCGGAAATCCAAAACAATGAGCTAAAAGATGCTAAAATTCTCCAAAATAGCTGAGGGGGAACTGCAGAGTCGGTCTCGGGTGATAATTCTCTGTGGGTTCATCACTACAAGTAACACCTTTCAAATAACAATTAGTCATTTGATCCATTGTTAATATAAAAATATTGATCACTGCAGCTTTAAAGCAATAAATAAATGACTGAAACTGTTGTTGATTCTGTCAGTCGACTAATAATCTCAGCATTATTTTTTAAACTTTGGCCTGTTGACGTGTCTTTAAACCAAACAGCTGCCTCTGTGGGCGAGAATAAAATAAACGTACGACTTCATTATTATTCAGAGAAGAGGAAAGCAAAGACCTCCCACCCAGCAGGACAGCTCACACCAAGCTGGGAACGTCACCGTCAGTCAATCACACGCACCATCACACACATTACACTATAGATAGTCTCCATGTCACTCACACATACCATATGCTGTCATTGACAGAGCCCATCTGACTGCTGCCAGTTACACACACCACACACACATTAAGAGGCAGCAGGCAATGATTACCCATCACCAAAATGAAATGTGCAGCTCCGGTACAGTGAGAGGAGGAGGAGAGCTGAGGGGGCTGCAGAGAGGCTTTTTTTGGAGAGGCAGAAAAGACAAAGACTGGGAGGAAGTAGGAGGGTTGAGACGAAGGGGTGACGGAAAAGATGGAAAAATAGGTGGGATGAGAAAGACGGTCGCAGAGCTTCAAAAGAGCGCCGCCTGCCCCTCCTCCCTCCTTCAGTGATCCTCGGAGCGTTTGAAGTTGACAGGAGGCCGGTGTTTACGCCTGTGTTTAGGCTGCGGCCGACCAGCCTCCATCTCTCTGGACACAACACAAAGCGCCAGGTGTACAGTACAAGGTGCAGGGAGTGGTTACTGTGAGGTAACTGTATGAATGGCTGTGACTCTATGGAGGACGAAACCTGACAAAATCAAAAATAAATCAATCAATAAATAAATAAATGTCATTAAATACAGCAAAAATAATATTTTAAAAAATGTAGCCATTAATTAATTGATACAATGTGACATAAAATGATATTTGTTTTAATTTGTTTCATCTTTCTCTAAAGTGGTTTAGATACTGTAATCTGTAATCTGTTGGCTTGTTTACAACCTGGCTGAATGTCTGACTGATAATTTATTTCCCCGTCAGACTTCACTACGCTCCAAGATGAGTCACGTTTTATCCAAAACTCAAACTACTCTCCGAATGTGAAAATATTTGAATATCCAAACGATCTGTCCAAATCCCAAATTCACAGTGTAGGAGTGCAACAGGCTCTGTCTTGTACTCCAGTAGAGAAGATTTGTAATGTGTTGCACTCGTGATCTGTTGCATGCTCTGCTGTCTTATGAAGAGCCCAACCAAAACTGGATTTTTGCGGGCGATACAGCAATCAATATTTGAGATAGCTGATAATAGATATATCTGCCCATATTCATTTTTTTCACATAAACACAACAAGTATTCGTTAAATTCATCTTATTAGAGAATTGTTACCATGAATTGAACACTGACATTTTAGATATGAAAAAATTTATTTGTCCATGATCTCTGGTAGCCAAACTATAATTGAGACTCGGACTATGTTTCTATGCACTCTTGATATTCTACTATTATTCAGAATATACTGAATTTGATACGGGTCATGTAAACAGCATATTCCGTTTGGATATTCTGAATTAGGCCTTATTCTGAATGGAGCATTTTCCAATCAAGACATGTGGGAGATGCCGATATTATTCAGGTTTTTAGGAGCATTCTTTGGACATGAATACAGCACATTCAAAATATGTGTCTCAATTGGGGGTTTTACGGCAGTTTGCTTGCGACACACAGCCTCTTGTCTGTTTGCGTCCAGCTCTGTGCGTTGCACACAAACCAACTAACCAACTAGCATGACCAAAAGAAAAGAAGGAGAAACACACTTACTTTTAAACATTATGAAAGACTTGGATATAAACAGGCTTTTGGATATAGGAAAATATCGCAACGCCGACCTTTTCAAGAAGTTGGTTGAAGGAATGACAGAGGGAGGCCGTGTTCGCACGGTCCAACATGTCCACCACCGGTAACGTTAATAAGAGTACGCACGGCTGCATGTAAACAGGGATATTTGTGGAATATTAATTTTCATTAGCCATGTAAACATACATATCTTTTTCAGAATATACTGAATATTTTGTGCATGTAAACGTATTCATTGTCATAAATTATAAATGTCACCACTGCATGTTCTTGTTACTTATATCGGCCTAGCCAATGTATTGGTCTAGCTCCAGTCCTATGAGTAAACTAGGCAATCATGTTCTGATTGTTATCGCAAATTGGGAGGAAATTAACAAACCAAACGGATAATCATGATGCCAAACCATCAGAGAAGCAACGTAAGGAAGCAGTTTGGAATCAACACCATAGATGGAAAACATTACAGTAACATGACAACAAATCTGAAGTCACCTATCAGCCTGTCGCTCATGTGAGGTAGCGGAGGTACGTGAATAAAAGGAAATCACATCAACTCTACAGTGTAGTTTAAGATTTTGTTATCTAGGTTGCGAACAAATTACGTGTTTGAATTTGTTGAAGCAGAGTGTAGGGTTTCTGGTACAACTTCACCTACTGCGCCAAGGTGCAAAGAGAAGGGAAAAAGTCTGGAGAGGTCAAAACTCCAGCAACACTCCAACTTTACTGTTGGACCAACGCGTTTCGGCTTGTGGCCTTCATCAGGTTCATCATGAAAGACATTACAAACAACATTTGAATATGAAGCAGATAAAAGAATGACAATCAGTCATATAAATCCGCAACTCATTAACTGATAAGTCCTGATTCATGCCCCTTGGAAATAAACTTTTGAAATAAAAAAATCCCAAATTCTTCACTGTTTTTTCCTGAGAAAATTGACCAAATTTGTTCAAATTGGATATTTTTTAAAAAGTGGCAGCCCTATGGTGAGTACAATGTTATAACCAAAACTACAAATATAATCAAGACTCCAGAGTAAATTAATTATCCTTTCATTCTGCTGTGAATGTGTGAGGTGAGGTGTGCGTGTGTGTTCAGCAGATGATGAGGGAATTTGTGTGTGTGAATCTCTTTCTCAGCTCTCCAGCTGGAGCGACATTCATCTCTGGAGGCTGAGAAGAGATTACACATGAATTTCTCAAAGGGCCCGCAGGTGAGAGGAGGAGGAGGCTGTACCTCGAGAGAGAGAAAGACTCTACACACACACACACACACACACACACACAAGCTCTGGATGTGTGTGTGTGGTGTCAACTGTGGCCTGAACGTGTGTCCTGGTCTAGAGAGCAGCTTATCAGGCTGTTCCAGGCAGCCTGGGACACCTCTCTTACTACCACTATACCGCTCTGGAGCAACTCAATTATGTCTCTCTCACACACACACACACACTCATAAACCCGAGCAGACATGCACAGCTGGGAGGTCTTAATGCACTCTCGGGCACGTTGTCGCAAAGAGACACTAGCGGCAAAGTTTCAATAATAATCTCATCAGGCATAATCCGTCTCTTGACAGAGTCGCTGGAATGAGGATTCTACACTGGAGGAGGAGGATGAGGTGGTGTGTACCCTGAAACACTGCCGCAGGGGCGCTTGTTATCTGTCAGAGAATCACAGCGCGGTGAAGCTGAGACGCAAATGCCAGAGAGGGCTACAGAGACGGAGAAAAAGACACTGAGAGAGAGGAGACACAGAGGGAACTTTCTCTTAACTCTGGGCTATTAGTGTAGAACTGAAGTGAATATTAGATTAGCAAAGCACAGAGAGACTCCTCTTCTGAAACCGCTGACGGAAGTGCGTTGAGAAATCTGAGCAGCCGTGATAGATTTTTTAAAGTTTCAAAGGGTCTCCTCCAGTGTGTGGGCAGCATCTGTTTGAAGGGCTTTGATTTGTGTGTATTGAAACATCAAATTGTGAGTAGGAGCAGCAGCTAAAAATAGAGCGAGCAGTCCCAGAGCCATTGTTGTGTGCAGGGATAATGCTAGGCTGTGTGAATGTGGAAGCCAAGCTGCTATTACTTGGGTTATACATATATAAGCTACAGCTAGTGGGGCCGACTATTACGAAGCCAAATACGGCTATAAATAACCGGCTGTGAGGTCTGTAATGAGGCAGAGAGATGCTGCAATGACACACAGATCAGTTATGTTTTGAAATTCAAGGAGTCGGGTCAAGAAGGCAAAAGTGGCGTGTTTTGCAAGATGCTCAGACGCGGCTTCTTTTATTACTCAATACTCCTGGTCTGTTTACACTCAGGAAATAATGGTGAAATATGCTAAATCCTCCATGGACAGTTATTTTGGGGGGATGCTTCACTTGATGAAAGATGCACACTGTTGATTTTGCTGCTATTAGGGCTGTCTCCAATACAATTTTTTTGGCTTCGAAGCTTCAGTGAGAAATGTCTGTCCCCATCACCGTTTCAGTGCCGCTGCCGCACTACTGTACACAAACGCAACTCTACACACAACAGCGACATCCATCTGAGAATAACTAATAATAATTCATGTTGAATATGAATAATGTGGGATTGTTCCTTATTTCATGAGCTATTTGGGGATGTATACTTTATTATTACATACTTATATAAAAACGAACTAAATAAAAAAACCTGAAGCAATCAAATACTGATTTGGAGGTCGAAGCTTCGGAGCATTTGGTTCAGCCCTAGCAGCTATATATTAATCCAAAATCAAGTGCTTTGAAGAAAATCCAATCATTTAAAAAAAAAAAAAATTAGATTTTGTTCTGATTTTGTTGTGTCAAACACACATTGTTTGTCCTAAGTCAGCCCTAAATCAGTGATTCCATGGCACTGTAGTTTTGCATTTGAGTCTGGCTCACTAGACAACGGATCAATCAGTGTCCTGTGAGGAGCTACTAGCAGCTACGGGCGTGGTTTAGGTGTGTGAGACCCGATGAGACCATTGTGTGAGACGACATAGAGAGGCGACTGTTCATTCTAAACAATTATTGCGGCTCCTGAGGTTAGCGTAGCCGAAGAACGTATATTGCCAAGAAGTGAAAGTGAATTGGTCGTTCCATTGCAACGTCAGCACCCAGCAGCAAGGCTACGCTTCCACCATTTTGGACTGAAAGCGACTACCAGATGCAAGTAAAACATCTGCACAAAAGTAAAACTAAATTGTTTCTATTCTATTGTCATATTCTACCGAAATGGCCTGTGTTGAACAATAAAATATTATAAATATTTTCAGTCCAAAATGGCGGCAGCTGCTGTTGTCAAAAAGACACCAGAGTTTCGTCTCTTTGCTTCTATACTCTTTGGCATAGCTGCTGCAATAGCATCAGTTATATCAGAACTGGAGAATGTTTCTTCATTGAAAGAGGAGCAAAGGACGGAACTGAACGTGTAAAGTACAGCGATGACAGGGTCAGGTTAAATGGTAAATGGTAAATGGACTTGCATTTATATAGCGCTTTTCTAGTCTTCCGACCACTCAAAGCGCTTTAGGTTAGTGATTCCCCATCCTCAAATGATTGCAACAGTAGGAAATGAGGAAAAAATAAACTTTTGCTACAGAAAATTGTGTTTATTTTCTGACTTTTGTCAGCTCTCGGCTTGTTTTATTGTCAAATAGTGTCTGTTTTCACCTCATAAAGCCTCTAAAAATTCTTCAAATGAAACAGTCAGAGAGGAGAAAATTACTTTTTGATTGAACTCCTCACAACTGCTTCATATTTCAAGGGATCACACAAGCATAAAAAGGGGCTGGGAACCACTGCAATAAAAGAGACTAGACGTTCAGGAATATTCCAGTGTGCAAATGCTTCAGACTCTTTTGCATCCTCTCGCTCTTTTGCATGTGTTTTACTGTACAATGAGATCAGTGCGTACACTTTTAGCATTGGCGACTCCAGCCAGAGTTAGTATACTGACTGAGCTCTACCCAGAGAAGCCGCTCACTGCCACATGCGAGACCACAGCGGGGCGTTGCACAGTGTTGATTTAACCCACAGGACAGCTGGGCCGTGCTGCTCTCAAGCTCGCCGCCTACTCCTGTAGACGCTGAAGTGTGTCAATGGGACAAGCTTAGTCTGGCGATTCGGCTAAGACCCTCACACCAACCAACTATCTCTCGCTCCCGCTGTCACACACACACAAGCTGAGCCAACATGATCTGATTAACATTCACATCGTCTGAAGGGGATAAGAGTTCTTAATACCAACTGGCACACTCCCACCTCAGGATCCACGCAGCTCGCTTAACATTCATCACGAGCAGAAGCAAAGTAGTAGCCTAATTTAGAGATATAAATATTGCCATGATGTCAGCTTGGAGGTCTCTTTCCAGCTAAACTTACACCAGATCTGGCAGAGATCCTTCTGTCAGTGTTTCACCCCGTGAGCAACCTTAAAGACGTCAAAACAATACAATAAACCTCTGCAACACAAAAGGGCTCCAACTCTCTGAAATGCATGTTGAGGCCAAAAGGAATAACTAGGGCTGTCAATCGATTCAAATATTTAATCACGATTAATCGCAAATGAATCACACATTTTGTATCTGTTCAAAATGTACCTTAAAGTACTCTTATCAACATGGGAGTGGACAAATATGCTGCTTTATGCAAATGTATGTATATATTTATTATTGGAAATCAATTAACAACACAAAACAATGACAAATATGGTCCAGAAACCCTCACAGGTACTGCATCTAGCATAAAACAATATGCTCAAATCATAACATGGCAAACTGCAGCCCAACAGGCAACAACAGCTGTCAGTGTGTCAGTGTGCTGACTTGACTATGACTTGCTCCAAACTGCATGTGATTATCATAAAGTGGGCATGGCTGTAAAGGGGAGACTCGTGGGTACCCATAGAACCCATTTTCATTCACATATCTTGAGGTCAGAGGTCAAGGGGAAACATCCTGTAAATTAAATATTGCCATAAAGCAGTCCTGCTCATTGATTTGCAATTTGAATATTGCCAGCAATTGCTTAATACACCCAAAGATATTAAAGTAAGTGGTATCAACCTCTATGTTATTGACATGGCGGTGTATATATATGAATGTATTTCCGCAGTATTTTATACCAGAGGCGGGTCCACCTCTCCTGAAAGAAAAGACGCCCTCCACTAACATCATAAAAACATGTTTATGAGATAAAACATTAACCTTAAAGGAAGAAGACCAGAGGCACTGTTTCACATCTCACTGTCTCATTTAACCCCATGTGACCCGCGAACGGGCGATCCCGACCGACTCTACTGTCTTTCAGAGGCTGTGGCAGGTTCAGTTTTAGAGCTAGAGTGAAAGTAAAGATATCATATAAAACCTAAGGAATCCATTGGTACCAACCATGTCATACTAGCTTGTCGGGAAGGAGGTTGAATAACGCTCCAAAGTTAGGCTAAATTTTGGCGAGAAAAAACTGGCCTCGACATTTTCAAAGGGGCCCCTTGACCTCTGACCTCAAGATATGTGAATGAAAATGGATGGATGTAGTATAAATGTGTTATTTCCGCCTATTCTAAAATGGTGTATTTGAATATTTCTGCATACTGGGGTCCCTAAACAGTCTTGGAATTACATAAATTGGGTATCACTGTAAAGCTGAGACTCTTGTGGATCCATTGAGCTCAACTGTATTCATGTGTGATGATGTTAGTCCCCATAGGAGCCATTTCATTGTACTGAGACCTATTTTTTTAAACTTGACCTCACTGTATAAAATGACCTGTGGTGACCTCTAGGATAATCACAGCCTCATGAAACTTTACAGCCACAAACTAGAGACCTAGAGCATTCAGAGGATGGATGGCTTTCCTATCTAGATTGACATTAAGGGGGTTTCTGAGCAGTTTACACAACAGAAGTGCTCGCCATCCAATCGCCGAAAAATGTAATTCTTGCAGAAATCTCCAAATGTGAAAAGTTTAGTTTCTAAAAAAAGACAAGAACAGGTCTATTGTGGGTCTCAGAGGGTTAATGAGTGTGAACTAAATTGATCATGAGATGAGATGCGTCATATGCGGCTTGCTTACTAGTTTGGCTAAACATTTCTCAGGGGGGAAACCCTGCACCACCACTAGCATATTGCAATGCACTGACCAGCTATTATGGAGCAGAACAGAGCAGCAGAGCGTGGCTCAGCGCTCCGTAGTGCAGCATGATGAAGCAGAGGATGAATCTCTGCCATGTCACAGGTGGAGAGATCTGCCCTGCCGCACTGAGTCTCCATGTGACCGCCGCTGAAGTCATCACTTCCCCTCCCCGGCTTTCAAATCTCTTACCAGGAAGCTGAATCACCGCCAGGCACTCCAGCTTACAGTAGCCCTTTGATTGGGAACTGATAAGGGAATCAAACCCATAGAAGAAATAATAACCTGTTACACATCTCCCAAAACGTTCCTCTAGTACTCTTCTCTCTTTTGCTCAGCCAGTTTTTCAGGCTCTGTGGTTACGCGCTCTGCCTCTGGCACAACGCTGTGTTTGAGAAACCTTCGCACTGGCTGCACACTGCTCAGCCTGTGTGCACGCACGGGTGGTGTTTATGCAAGCATGTATACGCTCACATCTCCCTCTTTGAGTTCCTCCTTTGACAAACTGGCTTGTAAAGAAGGCTTATTCACACGACCGAGAGTAGGTCAACTCCCACCTCATGGTATGCAGGCATGGGCAAGTCTGTGTGTTCGCCAAGTCATATTCATTTGAAGGGCTTGTTCGTTTGCCGTGTGTTATTCCCAGGGCTGTCAAAGTTTACTTTCTAAAAAAAAGTTAACGCTAATGTGTTTTAACGTCGCTAATTTCTTTAACTCATTAGTGCAATTTGCGATTTTTTAAAGCTAGAGTGAAGATAATGGCATCATATGAAACTAGAAAACTTAATGAATCCATTGGTACCAACCATGTCATACTAGCTTGTCACAAAGGAGGCTAAATAACGCTCCAAACTTGCGCTAAATTTCGGCAATCTGGTAATCTGAAAAAAAATCATGTGCCTCGGTGTCCTCCGGTGCTCCTAATGGCATCTGCAAGATTTCACAGACCGGAGGAAAACAACCAATCAGAGCCGAGCTGGAGCCTTGCCGTCTCTGAGCAGCTGTCAATCCCTCACAAACTCCGATCAAACGGTCAAACTAGGCAGAGCTGATCGAATATGAATCAATATTCTGTTACTGTAATGCCTATTTCTCTCCTCAAATGTTTTCAGAAACATCGTGTAGTGTACTGTTCAGCTGTGAAATGAGAAAGTTTGTGACCCAGCAGCCATGTTGAGATCAGATGAGGAAATACCAAGCACCGCCCACAAGCCGGAGCACAGCCAATAGGAACGCTCTCTCTCTGAAATGACCTGTGATTGGTCAAAGTCTCCCGTCATGGGCTAGATTTTCTAAAGCCTGAAAACAGAGCCATGAGGAGGTGCAGAAGTCTAGTTTTCTCTCAGAACACTTGAATTACAATATGCTGAAGGTTATTATGGAACTTTTGCCCAATTATGCCAAAAATATTCTGCCTTCCTGTCGCTTTAACATCACGTTTGCTCTGAAAGCAAAAACCTGAACGTCGTACCTGAAGTTGCTTCGCGACACTCGGGTGGAGAATCGCCGCCGTGTGCTGCAGAGTGTGTCCAGAGTGTCTTTGCCTCTCTCTGTGCGACAGAGCAGAGTTTCAGTACAACTCCTGGGCCAACGCGCCATAATATTTACTCTAGCCAGGCAGCAAATGCTGCACCTCTCCTCTTGTCCCAGTTTAAGCACTCCATCAGTCTGACAAGCCTGGGAAGCCGTGCCAACACACACACACACACACAGGCTGGTGGACAGTAAAGGCTTCTCTCCCGAGTGGTGTGCTGCTGCTGCTGCTGCTGCTGCTTTAAGTGTACATCTCCATCCTCGAGTCTCTCTCGCTGTCTGCTGCTGTACGAGCAGCGGCTCCTTCCTCTTTCTTACTGTTGTAATGAGGGTGACAAGTGGTCAGGGAGGGAGGGAGGGAGGGATGGGCGTAGACACAGAGAGGGGGGGAGAAGGAGGTAGATACAGGAGCTCCTCTGTTCAGTTGGGTGAAACCGAAGCCTGGCTGCGTGACTGACAATGAGAGACATTGCGCATAGCTGAGGCATGTGCTGGTTAAGATATAAGAGCAGGTTTTACATAGACTGGCAAGAGGCCTATGTTTTTACTACGGCAGTAGTGAAACTGAGAGGTCTGCATGCCTCTTTACCATTTCCTTTCACTACCGAAGAGAGAGCGAGAGAGAGACGAAACAAAGGAGGGAAAGCAGAAGGTGGTCCAGGTAGAACCGAACCATAGAAAAACGGATTGTTCCCCCTTATACAGGCCAGGCCGGAGGATAAAATGTCTCCTCCTGAGGCCTGTTACTGGCTGGCGTTTGTACCAGTGGCTTCTCAGAAGCGAGACGGATTCCCTGAAAGAGCAAAAAAGCAAGTAGTCATGCCCGTTTTTATTCCCTCCAATACTACTCTGTTCTGCTGCTTCCAGTTGAGGTAAAAGCAGGTCAGAGCCAGCGAGGTGGTTGGTGGGTGAAGAGCATGCAGGATCAAAAGGGTGGAGAAGTTGACATGAAGCACAAGTCAGAAAGAGAATATAGCATCAGGTGGGTCATTACAGCCAGCTCTCAGTCTGATGGTTTAGTCCAACTTTGACTTTACTAACGCGCACTTTGCAGAGTTCTTTGCCTAACCTTTGGTTTGAGATCTTGCTCTATTCTTAAGATGTATTTAACAGGTGTATTTTTGGACTTCACAGTCTGTAGCAAAAGCACATCTTTCTGTCGTGGCTGCAGTTCCTCTGAAGTGAAAGATCTGCTGCTGATTGTAGACCTATAAAAAAGTGTTCAGCATTGTGGTTTATGTTCTTACTATATAGGGCTGTCAGTCAATTAAAATAGTTAATCGTGATTAATCACACATTTGTTATCTGTTCAAAATGTACCTTAAAGGCAGATTTGTCAAGTATTTAATACTCTTATCAACATGTGAGTGGGTAAATATTCTGCTTTATGCAAATGTATGTTTATATTTATAATTGGAAATTAATTAACAACACAAAACAATGACAAATATTGTCCAGAAACCCTCACAGGTACTAAATTTAGCAAAAAAAATAGGATCAAATCATAACATGGCAAACTGAAGCCCCACAGGCAACAACAGCTGTCAGTGTGTTAGTGTGCTGACTTGACTGTGACTTGCCCCAAAACTGCATGTGATTATCATAAAGTGGGCATGTCTGTAAAGGGGAGACTCGTGGGTACCCATAGAACCCATTTTCATTCCCATATCTTGAGGTCAGAGGTCAAGGGACCCCTTTGAAAATGGCCATGACAGTTTTTCCTCGCCAAAATTTAGCGCAAGTGTGGAGCGGTATTTAGCCTCCTTTGCGACAAGCTAGTGTGACATGGTTGGTACCAATGGATTCATTAGGTTTTTTTTATCTATCACAAGTTGCGTTAATGCGTTAAAGAAATTAGTGTCATTAAAACAAATTTGCATTAACTTCGGCTAGTTTTTACTATCATTGCTTTTATGTATTCAAGTCCTCGACCAAACAAATTCTTAGTCGACTAACACTGTTACGACTTTGTCAACTAATCGATTAGTTGATTTAATCGTCCACAAAGTCAAAGTCAATCACACAAAAGCATCACTTTATATCATGTGTTTACTAGAGATGTGCTCATACATTTCTTGGAAATAAGTATAATCTTAGCCGACCAAGACCAAAACGACCGATTAGTCGATTAATCGACAGCCCTAATTCAAGTTTAGTATGAGTGAGCGAGTGCTGGTTCATCACATTCACCAACAGACAGCTGCACACGGCTGATAGAGCCTCGGCCTCCTCCAACACAGCAGCCACACAAGGTCAAACATGCTTATGTTTTCTCCTCCAAATCCATCTGAATTGCTAACAAACCAACCCACAACCGGCAAAATAAAAGAATACCGGCATTAATATTAATTAGAAAGCACAGCTGAGGAAAAATAAATATCAATCTCTGCGTAATTGGCGAGCATGCTGCAGGATAATTGGCGAAGCCGTCTCGGATGTCAGTCTGTGTGTGTGTGTGTGTGTGTGTGAATGAAACACATTGAAATGTTTGCCTGCTCGAGGAGCCCTTCACCAACAAGCTGCAGATGAGCCCTGGTTTCATGTCTCACTACGGCTGGTGTGATACATCCACAGTGTTCTTTCACATGCAAACCAGCGCTTTTCCTCCATCCATTATCCTGCACAGTAACACACTCACACACGCCACAGCCAGGAAACCTTTCATTCAATAGACTATTTAACAGTTTTTAATCAACTGCACAAGAGACTAATGACACCTAACATGAGGTTATTATAATTCACAACCCACAGTTCAGTGCAGTGCTGGGTAATGTGGCTGAAATCATTACCAGAAATTAAGTATCACGTATGCAGAATCACAAAACACGGTCCAGATGAGGTAGCAAACAAATGTTCTGCATTTAAAACTAATTTAACTGTTGGTTTTTAATTACAGCTTACCCGAAATTGGTTAGTTTGCCACAGCAGAAATTTAGAGCTGAAACAATTAGTCGATTAATCAGCAACTATTTTTATAAATGGTTAATCCTTTCACTCATTTTTCAAGCAATAAATGCCAAACATTCCCTGGTTCCAGACTCAAATTTGATGCTTTTTTGTCATAAATGATAAATAAGGCAGGTGTTCATGGAAGAGCTGGGTCTTTAGCTTTCTCTTAAAGGTGGAAAGGGACTCTGCGGATTGAACAGAGTTCGGTAACTCATTCCACCACCGGGGGACAACAGAGGAGAAGAGTCTACAGTAGCTAGCGACTTTGGGCCCTGTTGTGCTGGGCGTACCAGGCGCCTTTCACTGGCCGAGCGTAGTGGGCGAGAGGGAGTGTAGACCTGGATGAGGGAGTTCAGGCAGGCTGGAGCTGTTTTTGTTGCTGTTTTGTAAGCGAGCAACTGGGTTTTGAATTTGATGCGAGCGGCAACTGGGAGCTAGTGGTGGAATATGAACAGCGGAGTGACGTGTGCTTTTTTTGGGGTTGGTTGAAGACCAGTCACGCTGCTGCGTTCTGGATCATCTGCACTGACTGGTGACGGCTGTGCAACCATCGGCCACTATCGGAGCCCAGTTCCGCCGATAACAATAGTTTGTAAAATGTCCTATCGGTCTCCCTCTAGTAGAAAAACAGCTAGAACGAACAAATGTTACATATTAAATGTCACATCTAAATATTACATAAAGTAAAGAAGTGTTTGTGCACAAATCAGAAGAATAAAATGGTTTGTGAAGCAGGAATGTGCTGGAAGGTAAACCCACCTAAACCCAATACAGCAGTATGTTTGTGGTTATTTTATTTTCCTTATATCACTTGTCTTCATATTAAATATTTGGGCTTTTTACTGAAGGTTGTGAACGCTCCATTTCTTTTCTCACATCATCAGCCCAACAGCAGAGTTATCGTTAACAAGGAGAGCAGGCCTGCAGAGATCCAATCAGAAACCATTTTATCTACGGTGGAGATGGGAAACAGATGCGTTCTGTCTGATGGGAAAACACTGTGCAGAGATTCACACAGCACTTCTGAGTGAGAATAAGAGATAAGAAAAGAAGAAAAAAAAACAAAAAAAACTGGGAAGCTAAATCAGCACTGTCTCCACGTCCCATCCCAACTGGACTCTGAACACAAACTGACCTGTAAACACAGTCAGGGTCACACAGAGAGAGACACTGCTTTATCATGGGACGGACACATACGAGCTGAGCACGCATGCAGAGCTGCACAGTCAACCCCTGCTGACTCAGAAGGCAGACCAATGGCAGAAATAGCCCCAAACTGCACGTCGACTGCAATGCACAAACCAGAAATAACAAATCAGATAATAACGACACGAGTGCAGTTTTTAGGTTTCTCGCTGCAACATTTCCTGCTCTGATTATTCAGTCAGGTAGACGAACCGATCGGCCAGCGAGCCCCCCCCCTCAGTCAAACTGACAGACACACAGAACCCAGAGGGATCAGGTTGTGCTGGCCTTGTGCTTCCTGCTCTGCAATATATAGACTACCTCATCACACCTGACAGCACTAAGCACTGCCGCTCAGAGAACACACAAAGCAAATACAAACTGGATGCAAGAGAGACAGTCATGGGAACTCCCTCCCCACGCCTACACACACACACACACACAGAGACAGACAGAAGACATCCTGGTAACCATGGAAACCCTCCACCAACTCCTCACATGGACCGTGACATCACGGGCGTTGCATCATGACCCAAACAGGGGGCCAAAGCAATCACCTGACCTGCTGGTAATCAGCTCAACCGGTGAGGAGGAGGAGGCCACAGGTGGAACCACTATAGGACGGACCGGACGGGGAAGATGATGGTGATGATGATTGAGGAGACGAGGAAGGACCAAGAATAGATCCTCCTGCCTCGGAGAAAGAGACAGAGAGGAAGAGAGAGGAGTGAGGAGGAGGAAGAGAGTCTATTTTGCTAGCCCACCGGAAACTAAAAGCCATATGTGAGCAACGACTCATGAACACATAAATACGCTCTGTGATGAGCAAGTGAGGGAGGCAGATGGATGAAGACAGGCAGATAAATCAAGTAGGGGTGGGGGTGGGGGGGGGGGGCGTGCAACATCCACTCACTGGATTGCTGCTACGTGATGGTAACCTATATAACCCTGATGTAAGCTGCTGGTGACAGGACAGGATGCTATGCTCTGTAATGCTGGCCACACCAATCTGCTTTCACACCAGGGTGCTGCACAACCACCAGCCACCAAATGGATGTAATGGACTGGTGTTGATCACCTGGGGAAATCTACAGTAGCTAATGGCCATATGGTGCACTTAAACACAGCAGCCAGGAGGGCAGTTATATCGAGTCCCTTTGGTGATGTACAGTATGTGCTTACACACATACCTCCATGTGCTTACACATAAATAGAAATAACAGAATCAAGAATACAATAATAAAAACAAAAATAGTTGTCAAATGTTCTGGAAGTTATAAATAATACAAATAGTGCAAAGAAATAAAAACTGGATGGATATACGTGGACTGGATTATTATGTGCAGCATGTACATGTGGAGATGTCTACTGTATGTACACTGAGTATAGGATTTATATTTACAGTGACAGGTCTGTACATATTATAATATGTACATAAAATGACAGATGTCATGTACATATTGCATTAAATGTGTATTAAAGACTGTAAATTACAATCTAAAAATGTGCATTAAAGACTGTAATTTATAATCTTAAAATGTATATTAAAGACTGTAAATCATAACCTAAAAATGTGCATTAGACTGTAAATTATAATCTAAAAATGTGCATTAGACTGTAAATTATAATCTAAAAATGTGCATAAAAGACTGTCAATTATAATCTAAATATGTGCATTAAAGACTGTAAATCATAATCTAAAAATATGCAAAAATATGCATTAAAGACTGTATATTATAATCTAAAAATGTACATTAAAGACTATGAATTATAATCTAAAAATGTGCAAAAATGTGCATTAAAGACTATGAATTATAATCTAAAAATGTGCATCAAAGACTATGAATTATAATCTAAAAATGTGCATTAAAGACTAAGAATTATAGTCTATGAGAGTGGATAAGCAGTGGATAATAGTGTCTGAGGAGGTGAGGAAGGATACATTTGAAGTTGGCTGAGTTTTAGTTAATGAGCTGCAAATGAGTCTGTATATCAAATCTAATTCTGGCTGCTGTGGATTTCCTATTATTATCCAGCAGCTCCTGTGTCTTCCCTCTGAGGCAGACAGCAGTAATGAGCAACAACCAACAGCACTTTTTAAAAACGCTGGTCATGTGTTGGTGGTCAGCAGAAGGTTTTTTCTCCTGTCATGCTATGTGTGGAGCTCCACAGCAGCAGCAGCAGCAGCGGTGGCAGCAGCAGCCTCTAGCCGGCCACAGAGCTCTGTCCTCGGCTCAACAGCTGTGTCCAGCTGCGCTCCAGGGAGAGACACTGGGGCGCTTTGTTCTGCAGAGTTGTGGGCAAAAAGAGGGAGTGCAAACGGTCTCCCTGTATGTGTGTGGATGCATAGTTTCATTTCCACTAAGGTGAACCTGGCCTGTAGCCTCCACTAACCCACCAGGTCCAGCGTCTATCCCTGGATGTTTCTCCCCCCACACCAGACGGCCTTGCCTGGGAGAGGGAGCACCAGGACAGGGTGGCACAGCTACACCAGACCAGACCAGGATGTGTGGAAAATTTCAAATGCACTGGAGCCAACACTGGCCGATTCGAGCCATGCACATTCACAAACCCAGAAAATAAAACCCTCGTGTCTTGAAATGATGAGATACAAAGCTGCATTATTGTTGCAGAGAGCACCAACAAAACATGGACAGATGCGAAGCCCCAGTCAGTGTGCAGCAGCAGCAGGAAGGAAAGGAAAGCAAAGCGCCGGGTAATCACGGTTTGCACTCAGGAAACAACAACAAAAGAGAGGAGTAAAAGAGAGAACCACAAAGCAGGACAAGGAGCTCCGGTTTTCATTTCTCTGGAGGATATGTGACACCTAGCAAAGTAACATTCACGCTGGTACTTACTCAGATGAACCGGTTCCGCTCGGTCCACTGGAGGGTCGGTTCTTCCGGCTGAGAGTCGGGCGGGATCTGCGGAGAGAGACCGGAGAGAGAGCTTCAGAGCCTCGAGGACTGAGCGTAAACTGTGGCTTGCGTCATTTCACCAGGATGCCACTATTGCGCGCAGCAATGCAGCCATCTTGCTGTGGTGAGGAGTGCCCAACACACAGACTCACCAATCACTGCTGGAGCTGGAGCCTGAGCTGCTGCTGGGCTGATTCTGGTCCCCAGTAAATGAAAGTGATCCACCAAAAAGCTCTTATAGTATTTACCAGTATAATGCAGTAGAAATGCATTTACAAAAAAAAAAATGGACTGCATTTTCTTACATTTTATTCATAAAAATACTCCATGTTTGGTGCTTTAATCTATTAGTGTAAAGTACATTTACTCAAGTACTGTATAGGCTCCTTAAGTACAATTTGGAGTTATTTGCGCTTTACTTAAAGGGGACCAATTATGCTTTTTCCATTTTCCTTTAGTGTGTTATGTAGTTTTTTTGTGCATGTAAAAGGTCTGCAAAGTTACAAAGCCCAAAGTCCACGCCAAAGGGAGTTACTCTCACAGAAACATTGCTCCTGAACTGCCTGAAACGCCTTGCTTGAAGTCCTGCCTTTTCTTCCGTAACGTAGTGATGCCACCAAGTAACACATTCACACTTTTGTTGAATTTTTCCTTATCGTGAGTTTATAAATCACAAAGTCGACACCGAAGAGAGTTACTTTTCCCTACAGAAACTCTGCTCCTGAAACGCCTCGTTTGAAGTCCCGCTTTTTCTCGTGTAACGTGGTGATGTCACCATGTACGACACTTTGCCTTGCGGCTAGTTTGGCACGCCGTCAAACAACACTAGTTGGAGCGGAGCTGGAGGGGAGACGGAAGAGTTTGGTTTGGTTGACCAATCACAACAGAGCGGGCCAGCTGACCAATCAGAGCAGACTGGGCTTTTCGGGAGGGGGGCGGGGCTTAAACAGAGCGTTTCAGACAGAGGGTGAAAATAGGTGCTGCAGCACAGCTGGTATGGGAAAAATAAGGCTTTTTTTTTTTTTAACTTTAAAGCATGTAAACATGTTCTAGTAGAATCCCCAAATATTGGTATGCACCTGAAAATAAGCATAATAGGTCCTCTTTAAGTATTTCTGATATTTTATCAACTAAGTGAAAAGTAGCTCCACCTTGACCAGCTGTGACATTAAAATGTAACTTGTATAATAATCCAATAATATAATATATAATAATATTCTCTTAAAGTGGCAATTCTACCCAACAAATACATTTATTTTTGATACTTAAAGTATATTTTTTTCTGGTAATACCTTTATACTTTTAATTCAGTATTTGAATGAAGAAATCTCCTTGTAACTAAGTATTGCTATGTTTACTTAAAGGTGCTATTGATAACACTGATGTCGCATTCGCCGTCCCCCGTTCCATTGCATTTACTTCACAACAAGTCGTTGCCAGGCACTTACCGTCAATCTCAGCCATATATCCATTTTTTCCACATTAACCGATGACACAGAGATACTACGTGATACCAACGTCGTTTTACTATTGACTCACAAGCCTTGTTAGGAGTGGGAATCGAACGTCAGATATCTTCCACAGAGTTAAACAAAGCATTCATTTTGGACCCGCCAAAATAGTTTAAATGATTAATTCACATCATAAGATTTTTTTTCAGGAAAAGCCATACTTAAAAGCTCTGTAGATGATTTTTTTTTTTTTTTTAATATTCATCTACATAAAAATGTAATCAATAAGACCTTTAATTAAAGATCTGTCTTCCACCACTGCTGTAATCAGTTTGACAGTAATAATGCTGCGGTGCATACTAAGAATTTTCCAATTATATGTCATGTTGACTCAACTGATTTTATGTGGGTGTCCGCCCACTCTTTATAGAGAAACATGCCTCTTGGAAAAATAACTAATTTAAAAAGAAAAATCATCACCTTTCATTCAAATATTCCGCTTTCTTAAAAGTCAGTTTAACATTTCCTCCTAAAATCCACAGACATGATGTGTGGTAAATATTCTATAGAGCAGCTTTTACCTCATTACAAAGTGGTGTACCATTGACATGTCAACCATGTCTACATCCTGGTGAAGTACTGCAACAGCTAAACATTCAGTGTTAAAATAGCATCAACTCAAAAAATCAAGCCAGTCTTCCCTGTTTCCCTCTTAATTTTTATTTAATTCCATGTTAACTTATTGGCTTATCTCTGCTCCCTCCAATCAGTCAGCAGCTAAAACATGACAGACAGATCTCATAGCGCCCTCCTGTGGCGGCTTATAGGCGTGTAACCCATCCCAGCACGCTGCTGAGGGTGTGTCTGCTCCACCTGATGTGGTCCAGAGGTTGTTGTTTGTGGGGATGAACCAGAAACCTGAGCAAAGCAGCGCTGTAGTGTTTCAGTCAATACATCTTTGACAAATACATATTTACATTGACAGATGACTTCATATATTCTCTAGAGAGAGAGATCAAGTTTGGTGTTTAGTGTGTCTACCATTACGCCATTAAAAACATCCTGCAGCTTATTCAATATCCCCACATGAATTAAGTCCACATCAATGTGTACATTTATGATAAGGCCCAAGACCACGAAGATAGTATCATCACAAATAATCATCACATTTAAAATAAAATTAATTGGTCGATGGATTAATTAGTAGTTGTTGGACCAGCATTCATTTGAGCAAAACTGAGTCAGAAATGCATAGAGAGAGAACAACAGTGTGAGAAGTATTTTGGAGTGGAAAGCGAGACACTGTTACATACAGTCTAGTCCTTGTCATTCATTAGGGGGTTTGTTATGAAACTGTATGAGAAAGTGAGGTAAGAACCCTGGTCTCTCATCCATAAACGACCAGGCCAAAAAGGACTCCCTTACGGTCCAGGATTTGGACTGCCTTGGCACGTGATACCATCCACAGAGAGCACGAGAACTAATAGTCATGAACTCCCCAGCTCCCCTTTGAATTCACCACATTGACACTGGTGACTTGTGAAGATGCGTTCCCCTCCAGGTTTCTCCCCCCGCAGTGGGCTCAAACCGCAGTCACAGGGCACGACGCGCCCGACGACTGTCAGAGCTCATCCTTCTCCATCTGCTGGAACGCCTCCAAGTCTTCCCGCCAATCAGCCAGCAGTTCGTCCACCGACTGGCTGCTTGAGTCTGTGTCGCCTTCAGGCTCCTCTCTCTTCTCAGAGTCTCTCTCCTCTTTGGAGGAATCAGCCTCTGCTTCTTTAGCTTCCTCTTCTGGTGGTCGAACGTCCTCTGCGGGACTAGCTTCCTCTTCTGGCGGACTAATTTCCGCTGCAGGACTAGTGTCTTGATCTACAGGACTGACTTCCTCCTGTGATGCGGCGACCTCCTCGGGAGCCAACTCGTCCAGCTCCAACGTGCTAATTTGCGATTGGCTGATGGGTTCAAATGAGGTGGGAGTTGTTGCCTCCGTTAAGCAGTCTTCCTCCGCTTCCTGCACGTCCACACCTGAAGAGAAAGCAGGGGTGTGTGTGAGACGCACGCACTAAAAAAACTCTTTTCCTCCTCCTCCTCCTCAGTCGGTAATCTATACAGCATGCCCCCCGGTAGCCATTCTCAGTCAAAAAATAGCACCGTTATTGTGAGGTTGTCAACTATAACAGCATGATGCTGATGGTGAGTCATGTTTCCCACAGGATAAAACCTTTCGCACATCGCTGCACAACCAAACTGAGAGTCAACCGAGAATAAAGAAATTTGGCAAAAAGTTATACTGTGACTTTTTTGTACAGATCTGGTTAGAAAAAAAAGAAGTGTATATGACCCGTTTCTAAAAATGTAGACGCTTCTTTAACTGTTATATGTGTTAGGAATGAGGAATACTGCAATGACAACAGGAAATGACTGTAACTTCAAGGCTGTATAATTCAAGAACAGATAGGCACAAGGTATCTGGTCATTATTGTGTCCTGGAGGCTTTGTGGTTACAGAGACATGGCCATGAATCACAGGATTTGTGGCCAAGTGTCTGTTTGGGTAAGCATCTCGTCTGTTGAAACATGCAGTCAGAGTGAAGATACTGGTATCATATAAAACTAGAAAAGTAAGGAATCAATTGGCACCAACCATGTCATGCTAGCTTGTTGGGAAGGTAAGCTAAATTTTGGCGAGGAAAAATCTTCATGGCCATTTTCAAAGGGGTCCCTTGACCTCTGACCTCAAGATATGGGAATGAAAATGGATTCTATGGGTACCCACGAGTCTCCCCTTTACAGACATGCCCACTTTATGATAATCACATGCAGTTTTGGGCAAGTCATAGTCAAGTCAGCACACTGACACACTGACAGCTGTTGTTGCCTGTTGGGCTGCAGTTTGCCATGTTATGATTTGAGCATATTTCTTTGTGCTAAAAGCAGTACCTGTGAGGGTTTCTGGACAATACTTGTCATTGTTTTGTGTTGTTAACTGATTTCCAATCATAGATATATACATACATTTGCATAAAGCAGCCTATTTGCCCACTCCCATGTTGATAAGAGTATTAAGTACTTGACAAATCTCCCTTTAAGCTACATTTTGAACAGATAAAAAATGTGTGATTAATTTGTGAATAATCACGATTAAATATTTTAATTGATTGACAGCCCTACTCATAATGATAATCGTCTATGTTTAGACTTCTTAGTGTTGGTTATGAAATCTTGCCATTTACAACCTGTTTGACAGTAATCACAGTTGAATATATAAACATAAATGTTGATAAAATCAAGCTGATTAACACAAATTATGAGAACTGTTTCCAGAAACCATGTAAAACACTGTTACATGGCCTGTCCAGCATTGCCACGTGTAACTATTGGTTTGCTCCAGTCACAAAACAGACATAAAGAGCTGCCATGTCCTAAGCTCTGAAGGGGAAAATCAGAAATGACAACACTGTGACAGCACTAAGCTTTTCTATCAAACACAAACAGAATCCTGTGGTTAGAGGGCAGAGTGAAGAGGAAGGGATGGAGAGACGAACGCATGACTATAAAGGAGGGAAAACAGAGACAAATGACAAAGGAAATGATGCAGGGTGAAGATAACAGACAAAGAAAGAAGGAAAAGAATACTTACTGCTCTCAATTGGGCTGCCAGGAAGAGGTTTACCTTTGAATATGGTTGCTGCTCATCCAAAGGGGAGAGGGTTGTGAAAAAAAGAAGAGAAACCAAGAAAGAGAGGAGAGGAGAGGCACTGTTACAGTCCACCACAGGGATTAGAGGGATTTGGCAAATGAAGGAAAAAAGAGGAGAAGAATGAGGATGCAATATTGATAAGGGTGTAAAACTCCACCATCCACCGCTACAGCCACAGCTGGTGGGTGGCTCTGGAATGAGTCACGATCTCCGAGACTTCTAATAACGCCTAAATCCCTACATCTCATCTTTATTTCATGAAGTCTGGCTCATAATGAGGCTCAGTCGGTGGAGAGAGATGAGTACACTGATGTGATCAATCTTATCAACAGTCGGTAAGTGGAGCAAAGAGAAAGAGTTCTAATGTTTAATGTCACACCTCTGTCTCTGGCTTTGTCGCTCAGCAGCACCTCCACCTCCCGGTACTCCTTCAGCGCCTCCAACAGGATGTTGCCCTCCTTGTGGAAGAGGAAGAGGAGCGGCATGGTGACGTCATCGGTGCTGCGGCCGTCCCCGGCCATCTGAAACAGGGGAGCGGTGTCGCTGCTGCTGCCATCATTGTCATCTGGAAGGAGATGAAGAGAGCAACAGGAGATAAGTGAGAGATTGTAGAAACTTAACTGGCAACAACTTTGTTGAGAGATTAATCATTGAAGTCCTTTAAAGCTAGGGTTGGTAACTTTGAGCAAAAAAGAGATAAAAAAGTTATTTTTATAAAATGGTCACGATATCCTGACAGTCGTGCATGAGACAGGTAATCTGTAAAAAAAAATCATGTTCGATCTGTCCCTGCTGCTCGAGCCGTTCTGCGCATATGTGGGCGCGCCTACCCAGTATTCCTTGCGGGAAGACCCGCCCCTACTCTGCCTCTGATTGGCTACTGGCTTCTAAACCTAAGCGCTAACGGTAGATAGCCTAGCTATGATGCTAACCGGAGATTTGGAGCTGCCATGGTTGAGAAGAGCGACTTAACCAAGGCCTCTCCGAAGGCAAGCTACCTGGTCCGAACACCGGTATGTTTTTTTCATCTTTAAATTCACTTCTGAGAATTTTTGAGGCGAGAAATCAACTGTTTAGATTTTGAATATTGGCAGTTTTACGAAAACTGATTGACATTTTCGGAGGTGAGAAGCTCCACAAACTGGCGGGACAGCGAGCTCGAGCCTGCGGGAATTGTCAGCCAGCCACCCCTGCCAGGCACGCTGACAGAACCCACTATGAGCTGGCTGGAGCTCTCTCTAGAGACCGGTCTCATAGACGCGCGCCTGTGGGGATCGCTGGCTAGCGAGCCGACAACTCACACTCACAGAACCCGCTGTGTAGACAAGAGACTTTTATTTCCCTGTTGACGGACGGCTTTTACACATCTTTATATTCCCATATTTTCGTATTTCTTAGAGGCTACCAAGGGATCTATCAGACAGTTAGCCAGCAACCACTGGTTCCTCTTAATTTTATAATGGACATTTGTGTTGTGATAATAACTAAATGTGTAAAATAGCATTTAGGTTTAGAAGCCAGTAGCCAATCAGGCTTAAAGAAATTAGTGGCATTATCACGTTAACTTTGACAGCCCTAAATACAATATGTGTTGAGAAAGGCCCTATATATAGATGCAGATTATTATTATGAAGCTTACTTGAGTTCTGCTCTATTATTAACTCATCATGTAATGTGCAGGACCCTATTCGACTGGCTGCCTTCAAGATAATCAAATTATCGAGCCCTAATCTAGTCACTGAGCAGCCATCTTCCGTCTTCGTGTCGTTAGCTGCTCGCACTCACCGATGACGATGCCTCCGATGGCGCCAGCCTTCTGGATGTGTCGGGCCTTCTCTGCAAACATACACTGACCCCTCTGGAGCAGAGCGATGTGGCCCTGGACGTACTCAGCATTGGTGATCTCCGTACAGCCGCTGTAAGGCTCAGCCACAGTCACGAAGCCTCGTACCTGCACACAGAAGCATGACAGGTGAATTATTGCAAAGGATGAAGGAACACATTGTAATATTATGGTGCTGCAGTCTAATCCCACATGTTCTCTTCTGGTGCTGTGCACTCATCTTTTCTTCTGTTTGAATTAGGAAAATATTCTAGGAGAGGAAGTGCCCTCTTAAAAATACCAGAGAGAAGTGAGTGGCTCTCTTAGGAAAAACAAACACGAGGAAAGTTAAGTGCCCATTTGAAAACCCGGCAGCTTGGCAAAGCAAAAACCCACTCACCCCTGTGGAACTTTTGGACAGGTCTATGCCAAATTGTGCTGGGCCGGCGGTCAGCACAACCCTGCCAAAGAATGGATGAGAGACGATCTGAATGGCTCTGGGAGGCAGCTGCTCCTTCTGCTGCTGGCTGGACAGCTCCATCATCTCCTGCATGAAGCGCACGCCGTCCTCTGCTGCCACCGCACTCACCGCCTGGGTGTGGTCGTGCCAGAGAGGAGAGGAGAGGAAAAGAGAGGAGAGGAGAAGAGAGAGGAGAGGAGAGGAGGGTTTAAAAAGTCAGGATGGAAAGAACACCATGATTTGTAGAGTTGGGACAAATATTATATCCTCTATTAGACAATGACACCGGTATCACAGTTTGTTCTCTTGCCGTTTTGCATATAAATAATAATAATACAACTCAAGCCGTCTGGGACAGGTCTGCTTTCTGTCCCCAGAAAGTCAAAACTAAACATGGAGGAGCAGTGTTCAGTTTTTATGCACCATATATCTGGAACAAACTCCCAGAAAACTGCAGGTTGACCAATCACAACAGAGCGGGCCAGCTGACCAATCAGAGCAGACTGGGTTTTCGGGGGGAGGCTCAAACAGAGGGGGGGAAAGAGGTGCTGCAGCACAGCCAGTATGAGAAAAGTTATGCATTTTTTGAACATTAAAACATGTAAACAAGTTTTAGTAGAAGCCCGAAATACAAGTATGCACCTGAAAATGAGCATGATATGCCCCCTTTAAATCAAGGATGAAGACTTTTTCTGTTTGTCGCTGCCTTTTATTAAATCATTATTCTTGTTTTTTATACCGGTCATTCTATTTTAGCTTGTTTTTATTACCTATTGCCTTGGATTATTAATGATTGTTTTTAAGTAAGGGATAATTTACAGTCACTGTTGTGAAATAAACCATGACAGGGCGATGTGTCTTGATGCCCTGATGACCCGCCAACTGTCCATTATCCCGCTTATTACACGGCTACTTACTTAAGAAATCAATAATTTGACACAAAAATGGTCCTCCAGAGTCTGACATCAGAGCTGCGCCCATAACAACGGTCTCTTATACATAGCAACGGTCTGCTATAAAGAAATAACAGACCATAAGACGCAGTCAGAATCGAGTATTCAACAAAGCCGTGTAATAATTGTATTTAAATGTCCTTTTATAATGCGTTGCTTTTGCACTTTGTCTCAATGCTTTTGATGTTTTATGCAAAGCGTTTTGAATTGCCTTGTTGCTGAAATGTGCTGAATAAATAGCACTTGCCTCGCCTTACAAATGCACAGGCTGTTATAAATGTTTTAAAGACATCATGCACTCTAATGCATGTTTTGACAAATAACTGTAATCTTCACATTTTAAAAGGCAGTTTTTTCCTCATTAGTTCTGGAGATACAGTTGTATGTTTTAGAGGTGATTGTCTTGCAGTATTTTGCATAACAGTGCTGTATCATCCCCTTCCCCAGTAATTAGAACAAAATAGCTGAGGAGTCACATTCGATTAAGAGACTTAATTATTCCAGCCTTGGATTCTGTGTTTTTTTTTTTTTTTTTTAAATCAGCCACTAAACGAGAACATGCAGATGTGTATCCTTGTTGTTAAACTGTTTACCTGTGTCGCATGCTGGACCAGCTGCACCCTGCCATCTTTCAGGTGGATGAGGCTGACTCCCATTCTCCTCAGCAGCTCCAGATGTTCAGGGTTGTTGGCCATGAAGTCCTGAGCCCTCAGGGGTGGACGGCCCATACCAGGCTCCCTGAGAGGAGGAGGAAGAAGTTAAAAACATGGAAGAGATACAGCAGTAAGGGCAAATAGATGTAGGCACATCACCTGGTCACACCTGTATGTATACTTACCGGTAAGGAGCAGGGCGCGGGCAGCTCTTGTCCACAGCACTACGGATCGGTTCTCTCAGGTTGCTAGGGAAGGCGGGGTCAGGAAACAGCAGGCGAGTGTTGGGGCAGGTCCAATCGAAGTTAGAGTCGTCCAGCTCCTCCTCCGACTGAAGCATCGGGAGTAAATCAGAGATTCTGTAAGGAACTACATGCTCTATTCAATTTGTCAGGTTATAATTGTAATGGTATTGTGTTGATTACCGTTCTGTTTGAGGGAATAGATGAAGAGTGAGGCGCTGTGGAGAGGGACAAGGGCAGCAGGTGCGCCTCTGTTGTGAAGACGTAGTTCTCCACGTCGAACGGTAAGTCCTCTGCATCAGCAAACAGCAGGAACAGGTATTTGAACATCTCAGCAAGGAAGAACGAGTCCATTCTGAAGGCAGAGGTGTTAGATTATGGGGTGAACACTGCTGCTGGTTTATTCATCAGATAATCATGAAGGGTGTTGCAAAGTAGAGCCAGACGTAACAGCAGGCCAGTATTTGTTCACATTATCAGCTTATTTTAGATACTGTATATCTGGTATTGGATATGTGGTACATTAATATTTTATAGGCCGCATTTTTTTGTGTATTTGACTCCTAATTTTCTTAATCCATGTTTCAAGACGATAATTTGTATGTGATTACAGCATCATTCATATTATTCTGATGGCATACGTTTTCTTCTTTGCATAAATCATGCTGAAAATTAGTCTTTTCACTACTTAAGGCAGAAATGTTTTTTATTATTCTTGATAAGAAATTAGTTTAATGTTTTTTTAACTACTGTTGAATGTCATTTTTACAAATAAAATGTATTGTTTCACATTGTACACAGCTTTTCCTCTAACTCTTTAAATCAAAGGTTCTCAATCTCGGGGCCTGGACCCCCAACGGGGTCGCGAGATAATTTCTGGGGGACTCCAGATGGTTGTAAAGAAAAAAATAAAATAACATTAAAAATGAAATAACATATTTTGGACATTAGATATAATTTGCCTTTGAATAGATTTTATTGCGTGTGTTTGTGAGAGTCAAAGTGCACATGAGTTTCTGACGGAGGATTTCTGGCGGGTTAGATGGAGAGGAAAAAGTCACGAAACACATCAAAAATCCACAGTGCCTGGAGCACACTGGACGATGCCGAGGTGCTAGCTGTTAAAACTATACAAAATTGTCATCACAAACTAAGCATTATTTATTTAGCCTACATTCATTAATCAGAACAGTCACAATAATCCCTCAAAATCAGCTGGGGGAGGTGCGTAGAAACAGCTGTTTACGCAGGGTGTGCAGGTCGCGAATACCAACCTGATTATTCTGGGGGGTCGCGACTCGAAAAGGTTGAGAACCACTGCTTTAAATAACAACATTTGAGGGATCCCTGCTAATAATGTGTCTTATGTGTTTAATTAAAAAACAAATATTGGCTGATATACAGTATATTTTACTCATATATCAATATTAGCCTCATGAATTCAGTATCATTTAACATTTCCTTCCTTTCACTTCCTGTAGCTCATACAATGCTTTACATACCACCATCTGGTGGTGTGTAAATCTGATGGTACAGTATATAAAGCATGTCTGAATGGTGTCTACAGTTGCCACATAGCAGTCTATCATCAGACAAATCATCTTAAAAAATACTGAGTCTGTATATTCTCACCTGTCCTCGTGGCTCCCGGTGCGTACGTCCTTCATTGCAGCGAAGCCGCAGGGAACGCGAGCAAAGCGGTTGAGGTTGTCCAGGATGGTGCGACCTGCTTCCAGGTAATAAGGGTCTCCTGTGGCCTGGGAGCACGAGAGGACAGCAGTGTTATCATAACAGAGGACACTACAGAACAGCAAACTGTGAAGGAGGCTCCACTGACACAAAGATGTAACTTCCACTCCTCAGACAGTGTTTTATCATATAATGTTCCTTTATACATTTTTTAAGAGACACCAGAATGCCAAAGGCAGGAAGCTGCTTAATAACTGCAGAAATGGAGATTACGTGTCTGAAACTTTGTAAATGAGCCCTAGTGAATTTGCAAGTTAATGTGATTTAACTGGTGCATGATAATAGGCATTTACCTCTGTACTGTGGCAGTGAAAAGAAAACCTCTGCATTATGTCAAGCGCCCTTGATAAATTACCTTGTAAAGGAAATAGGTGCTCTCTGCAAACTCTGGCCTCAGGGGATGTTGGGCCCAGTGTACCCTGAAATCAGTAGTGAAGGCCTGGGGAGAGGCGGAGAAGGACGAAGGGGTCAGCACACCATCCAAAGCGTTGTAATTAGAACGGACAGACGAAGGTAAAATGCAGCCGCGTCGTGTGAAATGCAAGCTTGTTCACTTCCAAACCCGTTATGGGTGACAACACGAGCCATATGGGGTTACTTGACTCCGCGGTCAAATGACACCAAGTCGTTTTTTTTATGAAGCAGTTAAAGCCTAAGATTTTGGTATTTCATGTTGGATACACAGAGAGACAGATTACCTCTGGGAGGAAGTTGTGTTTCTTTGTAACTTGATACAACATCTCGTGAGTCTCGATGGCAGGACGGATATCTCCCTTCAACACCTGAGACACAAACAGTATGAACAACGTTACTGAAATGGAACAAGGTGATACAGGAGAGTAAAACCTTCATTTCACATGATCCAATCTGACCTGCAGTCCAGGGAAGAAGGCCAGCAGCGAGTCCATCCAGGTGCGAGCTGGAAGCAGAGGTTTGTGGATGTGGACGTCCAGCAGCAGCGGAGGCTGGCTAATGTACTTCATTATAGATGCATAGTGCTAAATGGGGCATACAAAGTGGAAGGATTGAGGATGATAAATTAAACAGTCTTGTGGTGCTCGGTAGGGGTCTAAATCACATGTTTCATCACGTTAAGATATTATATTAATTCTTTGGACAACGACACAATATTTGCTGATATCACAAAGTCTGCCACGATACGATTTTGATTCAATTCAGGGGCCTGCGATCGATATAAGAGACAATATCATTACGCTCATTTAAAACAAACAGTTATATTTAGATCAACTCACAAAAAGCAACTAAAATATGATTTGACTATTTTATTACTGAGCTCTGTATGAAGGAGATACACAAATAGAGCAATGGGAGCCTGAGGACATAAAGGCAGGGTAGCTGAAGAGTAAACTAGATTTTTAAAAATGATCCAGCCAAAAAAACAAGCCCAATGTTGCCAGCTTTTTTCCAATGAAAGTAGCTCGCAGCACTAGCTCCAAAAGTCCCTAAATCTAGAGAGAATGTCGCCAAGTTAGTAACACTGACATTCCGTCGCTTCAGGCCTCCCTCCAAAGCCACTCCCCCACAATTATCATTATGAACATGAACATACCATAATGAACGTGAACGGCAAACACGGCTATTGTTAGTACTCACAGCTGTCAAGCTAGCGGCTTGTGGAAGACTCTGGTGACACGCATGAGTGCACAGGCAGACAGACAGGTTTATTACAGTCCTGTGACAACCACCGGATTTACCGGATTTTTTCCTTGTTTTTCATTTGATTTATTGATTGCTGTCAGGGTGTAATGAAAATTTCAACTAATACAACAAAAGATCTTAAAAAAAAAAAAAAAAATCTTTATCAATCCTGTCTTTATAACAGGTTGAGGCAAAGTATATTTTTAACTTCAGTGCTGGAGAACTAAACAGAATCCTGAAATGCACCAACGTAAACAGTATAACGCTGCTTTATCTTGGAGATGACACAGTGAGAAAATGCTATTATGCAGACAGAGAGGCATCAAATTACACAAGTGTGTGTGTGTGTGTGTGTGTGTCCTCACAATATTAAACCGCTGCAGAAACAGGTCATCTCCCAAGAGGATGTAAGCCTTTAGCAGGTATTCATAGTATGAGTCAATTCCCGCTCCTACTCCGCTGTCTGGGGACACACAATCATACATCACTCCATAAGGCAAGAAAACAAACATGACAAAAAAATGCGCTATTTTTACCCATCAACCCTCCCTGCAACCAAATCCTCTCTCACCCACACAGAAAGATTGTACCCCTGTACTTCATTTTCACTTTTCCATGTTCTCATCACTCCATATCTGCCACAGCCTCCTCCCGTCTTCCACATCTCCCACTCCTTTCAACACTTCATCCACCCTCTTCTCCTTTCACTCCCTCAGTCACGTCATCCTCCCCCACCCTGTCTCACCCCTGCGGACCCACTCTCCAGAGTGGATGTTGATGGTGGTTCCCACCAGATTGCTGTTTCTCTGTCTCTTCTCCCACAGAAAGTCCAGAGCTCTCCGGGCATGGGCCTGCGAGGAAGGGGTGCATTATTGATTTTAGAAAAAGTTAAAAATCAATCTGCGGTAGCTGTCAACTGTTGGAGAGATTACAGTGATAGACTGTGTGCTTGATCAGCAGTCTACTGCTGCCAGAAAGTGAACCAGTCCAAGGCTCCAATATCGTTGCACAGGGTAAATATAAAATATCAAACTCTGAAACATTTCAGTAGACCACTGCAGCTACAGCTACTAGGGCTGTCAATCGATTCAAATATTTAATCCCAATTAATCGCATGACTGTCCATAGTTAATCGTGATTAATTACACTTTTTTTTATCTGTTCAAAGTGTACCTTAAAGTGAGAAAGTATTTAAGTATTTAATACTCTTATCAACATCTAATGGGCAAATATGCTGCTTTACGCAAATGTATGTATATATTTATTATTGGAGATCAGTTAACAACACAAAACAATGACAAATATTGTCCAGAAACCCTCACAGGTACTGCATTTAGCATGAAAACATATGCTCAAATCATAACATGGCAAACAGCAGCCCAACAGGTAACAACAGCTGTCAGTGTGTCAGTGTGCTGACTTGAATATGACTTGCCCCAAACTGCATGTGATTATCATAAAGTGAGCATGTCTGTAAAGGGGAGACTCGTGGGTACCCATAGAACCCATTTTCATTCACATATCTTGAGGTCAGAGGTCAAGGGACCCCTTTGGAAATGGCCATGTCAGTTTTTCCTCGCCAAAATTTTGCTTTGAGTGTTATTTAGCCTCCTTCAGGACAAGCTAGTATGACATGGTTGGTACCAATGGATTCCTTAGGTTTTGTAGTTGTGCATGATGCCATATCTTCACTCTACCTTTAAAACTGAGCCCACTACAACCTAAAAATCGCAAGTTAATGCGTTAAAGAAATTAGTGCCGGTAGCACGTTAACTTTGCCAGTCCTAGATTATACACAAACATTTTATAAAGTACAGAAAATTCAAGATTTTGTTGCAAGAGGCAGGTTGATCAACAAGCAACAAAAGAGAATCAGATCTCACTGAACACATGAGATACATGACTGACACAGTATTTCACATTGTGCGTCATCAAAAGAGAAGGTGGTTTCATGAAACCAAGCGTCTGCAACCTGACCTTTAAAAAAGACAAAGTGTAACCTGGATTACAGATAAACAAAGAAAGATGATCCACTTGTAAAGGTGTGGCTGTTCAGTGCTGACACACCTGTTCAAATAGTTGATGGCTTTCTTAATATTTAACAGCTCTCTGAAATGTAAATATGTCAAAGCGTCAGCACGAGAGACATTGCAGTAGTCCCACTAGTTTAGTTTCGTGTATTAGAACAGTTTTGCTGATAAATATTAATCTGTTTTTTTAGATATGCTGGATGACTAATGTGATGGCCCCTCTGTGTTGGATCCTCTGTGTTGGTCTCTGCTTTCTATCTGCAGGGCTGCAGACCTGATGAGTGTAATCAGCGGCATGGGACACACCTGGGCCCGGTGTGCTCCATGCTTTAAGCGTGAACATACAGCAGTCTGTGTTGGCACATCTCCTCTCACACCATAACTCTGTGTCATGTCTTTTGGTTTCTTTTCCTTGTTTTTACAGCACAACATCCAGGCAGCACATTTTCGCACATCCACTCCCTTCACTACTGACTCTACAGATTCCTCCTATACATCTGATTGCTTTGTTTTGACTTACTTTTGGTGAATAAATCACTTTAGAGCCGAGCTGAGACACTAAAATGTATTGCTTCCTCATCTATAATACTTTACTGAACAGCATAAATCTGTTCACACTGTTGACTAATAACACCATGATTGTAGATATTTCTAATGGAAATTCAGTTTTTGACATCTGCTTTAACATCTGCATAGGAGGATCTTATAAATGTGATACCTCAAACACAGGATCCCCAGTGAAGCGACTTAAGGCAGCAAACTCCAGGATGATGGTTCCCGCACACGCGGTGCAGGTGTCTGTTTCTGTGCCCGTTCTCGTCTCAGGACCCCTGACACCATACTTCAGGTTCACCTGTCAAGCAGAAGAAGAAAAAGAACATTATAAAATCTGTTTTTGGAGTCACATATGGTTTGAAAGAGACTGGGCATGAAAACTAGTCAGACACGAAAATATCTGCGTTCAAAAGCTGCGACAGCTGCGAGCAGAGCAGTGGAGCAGAAAATGGAAATATGTAGTCTCATCCGAGAGGTTACCAATGTCACTTTGACAGATTGCAACCCTGGAAGTGTGAATAAGCTCAGATATTTATTTTTGGTAGCACATATACAATCAAATATGTTTGATATAGAGATTGTTAAAACAGGATCTTATTTAATAGGAAGGTTTTTTACTTTTTTCCCTCCAACATACAGTCCAGATTTCGACTGACTCCAGTAGATGCATCACAAATTAACCTGGTGTTTGTTCACTGAATCTTCTCACTAAATAATGGCTGCAATTTCAGGAAGAGGAGTAGATATTGTTTTCCAATCACAGTCCAAACATAGTCTTCATGAAACGATACCCTAAACGCAACTACATTTATTTTCAATATAGCATGAAGAACTTTTTTTAAAATCACATATCAAAAAACAAAATCTTGAAAATTGGATGATATGGGATTAACAATAACAAGACAAAACAAGTATGTATACAATTCTTGTTTAATACCTCTACCTTAAAAGGACCATTATATAATAAATTGACTGTAATAAATCATAAAATGACCATGATATGTCATCAGAGATTAAAGAAACATGCTAAATTGAAATACTGGCTTCTCTGAAAGCAATGCTACAGCCAGAATGTTCGCCTTTGAAATTTCCATTCCGGTCCCTAAAGTCTGTTTTTGTTTTGGATCCGTGTGATCCGTCCACTGCCCATTTCAACACCCCGTTGTCATATATGAAACAAATTGGCACACAAACACAGCCTTCTGCAGCCATGAGAGCAAGCAAACCAACTGAATCAACAGAGATAACGTAAACGTTAGATTCTACCCGACCTTAAAAGCTGTAGGTTTGTTTCTGGTATTTCGGAGCTGAATTTAAGTATCTCTGCCTGTGTGCAGGTGTCTCACCCTGGGATAAGGCAGGCCACTGCTGGTGTTGAAGGCTGGCAGCAGTCGGTGGCCCAGGTCTTTGGCCATGTGCAGGAGCTCATCCTGGTACCACTGCATGTGTTGACCTCCCTCCTTCAGCATCACAGCCATGGAGTGCCCTCCCAACAGACCTCTGAACACACACAGACAACAGTGTTAAGAATGAAGTACAGCACAATCCAGTGATTTCTTATCACTAATGTATTTTTGGACAGCTGTTCTGTTTGCTGTCTAACCATTAAAACGTGTTGACAGTCTCATCCAATCTCACCCAAGGACTCGTATGTTGGTTTCGAACACCGACACCACAATGTCGTTGTCCAGCCTCACATCTGACAGCACTCTTCTCACCGCAGCCTCAAACTCTGTTGTCTTGTTCAAAAGCTGGTAATGAGAAATAATACATGACTATAAAAATCATGCTTGATTATAGACCATTTCATAGTTTAAAAGTGGACTGAAAGACACAGGATATTCTTCAGACAACTGACCTCAGAAATATTTTATTAACTTGGTTAATTTTTAATTTAGTAAAATTGACATTTCTCTCTAAATTCTGTAAAGGACTCACACAGCAAAGACAAATACATAATATATAATACATTAGTCCAATGTCATCAATACCTCCACTGTGTTCTGCCCTATTCATTTAAATACAGCCTCAAAATAATAACCCAAACATTAGCGTAAGACAACCAAACATGAAAAATATTCAGAACCAATACCCACCACCAGGGTGTCCAGAGTGTCTATGAGGGTCAGAGAGAACCTGTCAGAGAGAAAGACACAAAATGTTCAACATGCTTGTTGATAATTCAAGATAATAATAGTTATTCAACATGTATAAGTACAATCTGTCTCCACCTCAGGCAAGTGCTCAACAAGGTGTGGTAATTAGCGTGTGGACCCACGTCATCATTCCATTAATGCGTTAGATCTCAAGGTACTGCGCTACTTACTTTCCCAGAGCGTCGTCTACGTCACCTCGGCTGGGTTCGAGCCCACGTACTCTTCCTCTGCATGTTAGTGGCATCAGCTCATCTGCTGGGTACGCATGGTCCTGAGAAACACACACAAACACACTTTAAACACCATGCTTTGACCTTCAATTCTTTATTTCCCATTAGGAGGCCAGTCAGTGTGATTAGACGTCAGTCATCTTAGAATGTACATGATATTTTAATGTTATTTAACATGAAAGAAGTGGCAAAAATCCAATTGGGACTGATGGAAAAGACATGCATCCAAATATCAATAGCACCCAAAAAACGCATAATTATGGTTCCATAATTAACCATTAGGGCTGTCCCGAATTCAATTTTTTGGGCTTCGAAGCTTTGGTGAGAAATATTTAAGGTATTCGAAGCTTCGCAGAGCGGCATCCTCTGTCTGTCTGTCTGTCTGTCTCCATCTCCCCCGTTTCAGTGCCGCTGATGCACTACTGTACACACATGCACATCTACACACAACAAACAGCGATATCCGCCTGAGAATAACTAATAATTATTAATGTTGAATATGAATAATGAATAAAGTTGTGGGATTATTCCTTATTTCATGGACAAATTTGGGATTTATACTTTATTACTACATACTTATAAAGAAACAAAACAAAAAACGAGGCATTCAAATACTGATTTGGAGGTCGATTACTATGGTCGAAGTTTCGAAGCATTCGGGTCAGCCCTATTAACCATTGCAAAGAAAAACATCACATCTTATTAAAAAGATTAAAAAGGAAAATGTCCTGGTCACCTAATAAGCTGCTCCTGTCCTGAATCAAATCCAAATATCAATGCTGCAGCAAGAAGACTTAAACTAGAAAGTCTTATTTCTGTGAAGGAACCCAGTGGAAATAGATAACTTACCATATAATTCTGATACGCATGGTCAAACATCTCAACCACTTGGTTCCTGGTGAGGGGAAAACACAAACAAAAGTCAGCGTGGGTCCATTTTTTTTTTCAGGTGACAAACTCTGCTTTTTTTTTCTACAACTCACCTCAACCTCTGCTTCTCCTCTCGTAACATGGTCTGTCCGAGGCTGGAGAATGCTCCGAGCAGCATCGATAAGAACAGTACAGCTGGCATTTTGGTAGTGGGCAAGATCGCAGCAATATATATAAAAACTACAGCTTGGCTCGTCAGTCCCAGAGCAAATACCTAGTCATTACCACTGCACCAACCAAACAGCTCAAACTAACAAAAACACCTAAGAAACACAAACCTACACCCTCCTATTAATGTTATACCTCTGAGATCATGTTAAAGCACTTCTTGGCTTGGCCTAAGATGTACCAATTAATCATCAACAGGTAGAGAAAGCATCATGAAATCATGCCAGTTTGTTGCTGAATCTTGGCCACTGACACTCCATCTGTGTTTCTCAGCAAACACCAGAAACAGGACTATAAGTACAATATGTACAATGTGCGCTATAACATGTGCATTTAACTGCAATTAAATACTTTGTAGGAATGTTGTTATTTCAAGTAAATATTGAGGTAACTAATAAAGATGTACCAGGCATTAGTTGTAGTGCAAAGTTGCTCCTCCAAGTCCTGTGAGTCACAGCTGTTTATTTTTCCAAACTATCAGCCGGATATATTGCACAGGTGTGACACGTTGACATACAAAAGACTAAAGTTATAACTAAATCTGCCCTGAAGCAAACCGGCTAAATCAAATTAATCCTGCAATCAAATGATGAAAATTACAATTATAATATTTTCTAGATGTACCCAACAGCGATCAAGGACACGTATAGCCTTTTTGGTTGTCACAACACATTGTTATATGTAAGACTAATTGTAAAACAGAAGCAAAACAATGATGAATTAACAATCCTTGTCTTATTTGTGTTTACAATCCACAAACCGTTTACCAACTCCACACAATCTACAGCAAATTAAACCAGAAGTCATACCGACAGCCATGTGAAAGTCCTGCTCATACCAGCTCCTGTTATCACTCTGGTGGTATCACTCAACTGTAAACACCTTTTAGATATAAGTTAATTATTTCCTCCTCTTGACAGCTCTCCTTCGTCAGCCAGTCAGACACAAGCAGCTGTTTATTATTCAAAACTATCACCCGGATATATTGCACAGGTGTGACACGTTGACACACAAAAAGACTAAAGTCACATGTAACTAAATCTGCCCTGAAGCAAACTGGCTAAATCAAATTAATCCTGCTATCTAATGATGAAAATTACAATTATATTATGTTCTAGATCTACTCAACAGCGATCAAGGACACTTATAGCCTATCATCTGTTGTCACGACACATTGTTATATCTGAGGCTAACTGTAAAACTGAAGCAAAACAACGATGAATTAACAATCCTTGTCTTATTTGTGTTTATAATCTCTTACTTTACTCCACTCAATATACAGCAAATGAAACCAGAAGACATACCCACAGCCATGAGAAACTCCTGTTCATACCAGCTCCTGTTATCACTCTGGTGTGTCAACTGTAAACACCTTTTAGATATGACTAAGTTAATTATTTCCTCCTCTTGACAGCTCTCCTTCGTCAGACAAGCAGCCCAACACTCAGGGTTTAGCTAATTAGCCAGTTAGCTTGCTATGCTAACTAGCCGAGCTGTTGACAACAACAGACAATAATGGTATCAATAATACCAGAATAATCGACAACATTCGCGTCCATTGTTGAGTAGCGGACCCGACCGAGCTATCTTTTCTGTCTTTTTTGTTATAAAGTGGACAATTTGGCCGTAAACTGTTGTTTCGGCGAGCTAGCCTGTATTAAACAAACCGGATGCCATTGCGATGAAAACGTCAACAACATCCGCTTCCTGCTAATCAAAGTGTTATTGTGACCCTGAGTTTAGCTTCTCAGGCATCATTTTCTCGCAGGCTCAGAATAGAATAGAATAGAAAGCTTTATTGTCATCGTATTTAATACAACGAGATTCACAGTTGCCACTTTTCTGTTCAGTGCTTTAAAATAAATACTTGACAAGACTAAACGAGGCAGATAAAACATATAACAGGTAAAACACACACAGTTATAAAGCAGATAAAAGAGGTAAAGTAGATGTAATAGATAAATATAAACAGAAGTGTTACACTAGGTCAGGGGTTAGCAACCTGCGTCTCTTTAGCTCCTCTCCTGTGGCTCCCTGTGGATTTTTAAAAATGGAAATGAATAACTGTTTTGTGTTTACATTTTCATTTTATTTATCATTGTTGTAGGTCTAATGTACAATGGAGTATTAGGGCCACATTGAGGGAAAAAAATCAATCTGAGATTTCGAGAATAAAGTCATAATATTATGAGAATAAAGTCATAACATTATAAAGTAGTAATTTTCTTTTTTTCTCTTAAAGTTATGACTTTATTCTCATAAATTACGACTTTTTTCTCAAAAATTACAACTTTATTCTCATAAATTACGACTTTTTTCTCGTAAAGTTATGACTTTATTGTCATAATTTACGACTTTATTCTCGTAAATTACAACTTTTTTTCTTGTTAAATTCTGACTTTATTCTCGTAATATTACCACTTTTTTTCTTATTAAGTTATGACTTTATTCTCGTAAACTGTGACTTTTTTTTCTCGTTAAATTACAGCTTTATTCTCGTAATATTATGACTTTATTCTGGAAATCTCAGATGTTTTTTCCCTCAATGTGGCCCTAATACTCCGTAGTACATTGTCTCTTTGGCCCTCATTGCATTAGACTTATATACTATATACTTAGACTATAAACTGTGTTACCTTCATCACAATGATCAAATGTTTTGCGGCTCCAGACAGATTTTTATTTTATTTTTTCTGCCTAAAATGGCTCTTTTGATAGTAAAGGTTGCTGACCCCTGCACTGGAGGTATAAAATATAAAATAGATGTAATGTAAACAGAGGTAATTGCACTCGTAAAATAGGTAGGGTAGATGTAATAAATAAAATGTAAACAAAGGTAGTTGCACTTGAGTTGTATATTGCATCAAAGGATATATTGCACAGTCAAATGTATTTCACATTTCAGGCTCAGAAACAAATGGCCTCTCCTTCGCTGAGATTTGCAAACATAACTCTATATATGGCTGTATTCCCCCATATTAAGCACATATAACCTTAACCTAAGGATAACAAGCTGTTTTAATGGCTTTTGAATGGGTTACATAAGTCAGCAGAGTTACCTGCAAGTCCAAGTTAGGGGAAAAATAGTCCTCGCAAACTGTCCAGACACTTGTGATGCCTTTAAGTGCTGCTCAGAAAAAAATGACCTCTCAAGAGCTTACATATGTAAGTGATAACGAAATTGAATCAAAACAACTGTGTATTGTTTTTCAAACAATAAAACACCTCAAAAGCCATGGTATTTCTTTTACGTGGATTCCCATAATCCTTAAATGCAACGCTTTAGCTTCTTTGAGATAGCGTACACGATTTTACTAGTTTGTGTATTAGCTTGCATGCCTACAATCGTAAGATATCCTAACAACAAGTGAAGGCAGCGTTAACGGTTAACGGTAAATGACAGAATAACTACATTAAAACCTCTAAATACGTTAAAAAGCAATTATAAACACCGTGTCCGTGTTTAAAGGTGAGCTGTATATGTGTCCTAACTAATTATTGGTAAAATAAAAGTTTATTTCGCCTTTTTCCCAGTCATTGACTACATTTCCCATGAAGCTTTGCGGCATCACTTGACACTCAGATGGCTTCACATGACAGGTATATCAAGAAATCCCTGACTGTTCCTAGAGAAACAAGTCATAACCGGTCACCTAAAGTATACTTTGTGTCCTAACTCATAATTGGTGCCGGGTAAAAGTTTATCTCGCCGTGTTTTCGTGTTTTTCCAGTCATTGACTACATTTCCCATGAAGCTTTGCGGCATCACTTGACGCTCAGATGGCTTCACATGACAGGTATATCAAGAAATCCCTGACTTGTCCTAGAGAAACAAGTCATAACCGGTAACCTAAAGTATACTTTGTGTCCTAACTCATAATTGGTGCCGGATAAAAGTTTATCTCGCCGTGTTTTCGTGTTTTTCCAGTCATTGACTACATTTCCCAGGAAGCTTTGCGGCATCACTTGACGCTCAGCTGGTCCCACATGACAGGTATATCCAGAAATCCCTGACTTGTCCTAGAGAAACAAGTCATAGCCGGTAACCTAAAGTATACTTTGCTAAAAAACATAATAGTGACCTACAACTCACCGAGGGAACAGCACGCACAGGTAGGCAGCTGGAGCTCATATTTGACATGAATTTGATAGTTTTCGACAGTGTATTTTGATTTCCTTATCATAAACAAATAACTGTAATAATAAGATAATAATAATAAGATATATGGCTTAACGGTTTATACAGCGTGGATATTGTAGTTGCATGATGCAGGATTTATGTAAATCTGTCGTTTAACAACAAGACATTATGACGTTAGAAGGGACTACTGAGCAGCTCTTTATTCTTTATTTCTTTTGAAGCCTACCTGATTATTTGTTTCCTTTGAACCTTATTATTTATTTCTTTTGAACCTCCACCCACCTAACTTGTCTGTCATGTCTGTTTTTGTCAGTTTTTACTTTATTTTTCTATTATTTCTATTATTATTATTTATACTACATTCTGATATAATATCAGAATGTATTTATATATATATATATATATATATAAACTGGAAAAAGAAAGTTCGGAAACTTGTGATTGGTGGATTATTTCTCTGTTGTTACAATGCTAATTGGCATTGTATTTTACATCGTTGGAAAGCCTGTTTATTTACCTTCGCAACCTGTCCAACTTGTAAGGATCATGCATTTGTGGGATGAGCAGCACAGCTGATTATGTGGGTAGCGCCCAAGGAAAATTTGCCAAAATGCTCTGCCAATGGTAAACACTGTATTCTCCTGTTGGTATTGACTCTTGTTTTGAGTTGTTTGGTGGATTGGATGATTGAACTCTCTATCAGTAACAAGGAACAAACAAGACATATTGGCTATTTTACACTTTATTCATTTAATACACCGTCAGGAGCCTCAGTAGCGGGTGGAAGATCCATACGCAGCCACAACAGCCTGGCACCTCCTCCTCATGCTGGTCACCAACCTGGTCACACGTTGCTGTGGGATGGTGTTCCATTCCTCAACCAGAATTCATTGCAGGTCAGCCAGCGTGGTTGTGTTGATCACTCTAACACGTACAAACTGATCCCACAAGTGTTGAATTGGGTTGAGGTCTGGACTCTTGGCAGGCCATTCCATTCTCTCTACTCCCACATTGTGGAGGTAGTCTGTGATAACCCTGGCTCTTAGGGGGCGAGCGTTGTCATCTTGGAGGATGAAGTTAGGTCCCAGATTGTGGAGAAATGGGATCGCCACTGGCTGCAGAATCTCATCCCGATATCTCACTGCATTGAGATGGCCTTCAATGATGACAAGCCTTGTTTTGCCAGTGAGGGAGATGCCGCCCCACACCATGGCCTTCAATGATGAAAAGCCTTGTTTTGCCAGTGAGGGAGATGCCGCCCCACACCATGACACTGCCCCCACCAAAAGCTGTTACTCCATCAGTGCAACAATCAGCATAGCGTTCTCCGCGTCGTCTCCATACTTTGACCCTGCCATCCAACTTTGGCAGACAGAACCTGGACATGACATTCCCCCACATGTTCAGGTTCCATTGTCTGTGTTGTCGACACCAGCGCAAACGGGCCTGACGGTGAAGGGCAGTCATTGCAGGCTTCCT
>CAKAKR010011893.1:0-21625 GCA_916700685.1 Adelosebastes latens | reverse complement strand
AAAGTAAGACCTTTAATGATCTCAGCAGACCAGAAATCACTGGCACCCGCCCAGAGCCAGCAGTCGGGGAGATGTTTTGGACAGCGGCACCGCGGCAGTCGTGGATGAAGATGCTCCGGTCGGGCGGCAGATTTACGGCCTGGCTCTTGGAGATGCTGCCCCCCACCCACCCCCTCTAGGAGGAAACGGGCCACACACCGACATCACAGGCCCGTTGACCTCTCAGTGGTACCAAATGTTAAGTGGTGTCTGGAGTGACTGAAGTGATGACACGGACAGATGATGATGATGATTCAGAAGCAGGACGCCGTCTTCGTCTGTTTGTTGTTTTCAAAACTTTTCCTGTTACTCTGGAGTTTCAAAATAAAAGTAGAAACATCGTCGTCGTTGCTCAGTGGTAGGAGTACTCAAATCTTTTACTTAAGTAAACGTAGTAATACCGCTCTGTACAAATACTAAATTTAACTAAACTAATTGAAAATGTTAGTTAAGTACAAAAGCGTGAGCATCAAAAACATACTTAAAGTACCTTCTACAGTATACAGTACATTCTGTTACGTATATCTCTCTCTCGTCTTTCTCAGTCAAAAGTCAACATTTTCATTTTCTTAGTAAGTCGTAATATTTATTTAGTTAGAATTATGAGATATTAAGGTCAAAATTTTGACTTAATATAACATATTTGTTTACGTAGTATTGAGCAGTAAGAGTATTAAATACTTGACAAATCTCCCTTTAAGTTACAGTTTGAACAGATAAAAAATTAATTCACGATTAATCTGGATTAAAATATTTAAATCGATTGACAGCCCTAATTTATATTCTGCTGGGTAGTTTAATCTATAATAATACATCATCAATTATTAGTTTATTATATTTTTTATTAATAATCTGAATCTGAAAAGTAACTAAAGCTGTCAAATACAAAAGAAGTACAATATTTCCCTCCGAGATGTAGTGCAAATATTTTACTTTAAAAGTGGCAGAAAATGGAAAATACTCAAGTAAAGTACAAGTAGACCTATACCTCAACATTGTACAGTACTTGAGTAAATGTATCCAGTAAAACTTACGTTAGAAAGATTCAAGCTGAATATTGATTATTAGTTTGATTTCCCATCTGTTTTTTCATCGTATATATGCAAGAATGTTCTACTATCTACAAAAGAAACTTAAGATGAATGTTAAAATAAATATGTTTGATGTAATGTTATATTCCAATCAAGATAAGATTGAAAATAACATGCTAATTATTTATTCCAATTATAAATTCCATATTCATAACAAAAAGAAGTCAGGAACCAATAAGCCATCTTTCCTGCACTTTATTAATTAATTCAAACAATAATAACGCCATTTGATCTAATGTTAAAAACAAAAAAGAGATCAAGATCTTTAAGTTATTAAATTAATATAATATTATAGATTTAACAAAAACTCTCTGAAATGTATATATAATTTTTAAAATATGTAATTTTTACAATATGTAATTTTTAATTGTCTACGTATCTGTTTGTACCTCTGTAAATGAAAATGTGTTCAATAAAGAAAAACATAAAAAAAGGATGTAAACTTGGACCAAATTTTTTGCCGTAGCAAACATAATGTTAACGAAAAGGTTTATGAGAGTGAAGATAAAAGATGATGAAGATGAAGTGTGACGGACAAAAACCAAGATGATGACGGCCAAAAACCAAGATGGTGACGGCCAAAAACCAAGATGGTGACGATGAAAAACCAAGATGGTGACGATGAAAAAACCAAGATGGTGACGATGAAAAACCAAGATGGCTAGGGCCAAAAACCAAGATGATGACGATGAAAAACCAAGATGGTGACGATGAAAAACCAAGATGGCTAGGGCCAAAAACCAAGATGGCTAGGGCCAAAAACCAAGATGATGACGATGAAAAACCAAGATGGCTAGGGCCAAAAACCAAGATGATGACGATGAAAAACCAAGATGATGACGATGAAAAACCAAGATGGTGACGATGAAAAACCAAGATTGTGACGATGAAAAACCAAGATGGCGACGGACAAAAACCAAGATGGTGACGATGAAAAACCAAGATGGCTAGGGCCAAAAACCAAGATGATGACGATGAAAAACCAAGATGGCTAGGGCCAAAAACCAAGATGGTGACGATGAAAAACCGAGATGATGACGATGAAAAACCAAGATTATGACGATGAAAAACCAAGATGGTGACGATGAAAAACCAAGATGGCTAGGGCCAAAAACCAAGATGATGACGATGAAAAACCAAGATGGCTAGGGCCAAAAACCAAGATGATGACGATGAAAAACCAAGATGGCAACGGCCAAAAACCAAGATGATGACGATGAAAAACCAAGATGGCAACGGCCAAAAACCAAGATGATGACGATGAAAAACCAAGATGGCTAGGGCCAAAAACCAAGATGGTGACGATGAAAAACCAAGATGGCTAGGGCCAAAAACCAAGATGATGACAATGAAAAACCAAGATGGCTAGGGCCAAAAACCAAGATGGTGACGATGAAAAACCAAGAAGGTGACGATGAAAAACCAAGATGATGACGATGAAAAACCAAGATGGTGACGATGAAAAACCAAGATGGTGACGATGAAAAACCAAGATGGCGACGGTCAAAAACCAAGATGGTGACGATGAAAAACCAAGATGGCAACGGCCAAAAACCAAGATGATGACGATGAAAAACCAAGATGGCTAGGGCCAAAAACCAAGATGGTGACGATGAAAAACCAAGATGGCAACGGCCAAAAACCAAGATGGTGACGATGAAAAACCAAGATGGTGACAGCCAACAAATCAAGATGGCGACGGACAAAATGTTTGGTAAGTTTAAGGTTATTGGTGAGTGAAAGATGCAGTTGCTGCAGCTTCAAGATGTCCGCTGTATTCACCAGAGGATGGAACCGTTTAGTCTCTGTAGACTTAAATACATTTAATGAGCAGCTCCATGATCAGTATTTGTTCATGTGTTTGCTCTGCTGCTCCTGTTTAGATGAACTACGTGGTCTTCAGGGTTTAAATGATTATGCTTCAAGTGATGATATTTGGATAAGAATGGAGTGATTGAAAACCGTTTGTCCCACGAGTCCGTCGGAGCTTCCTGAGATGTCTCAGGAGGACAGACGATTATGTATGGAGGCTCCGAGCAGCATCACGGAGGGCACAAATGGATTCTGGGGGCAACTGGCTCACGTCCATTATCCACTCAAAGACGGCCTCTACAAAGAGTCGGGCTCGCTTTAAGTAGTTGATTAGATGATACCGCCATCAAGCTCGTGTAAAAGACTCATCTTTCTGTGATTTCGGGCTTTCCATTATGGACAACAGGCGATGTCCTTCAACGCCAAGGAGCGTTTACCGCAGCACGAACAGCTTCCACGGGGAGCGCCAAGGTTATAACCTGCTGGGCTGTTTGGATGTACATTACCTTTAATGCAGCACTCCACATCACCTGGGGGAAGTCCCAGGGCTGCTTGGAAATGCAACAGTGGGTTGCATTGCAGATAGCTGCACATTTTCTGACCCATACACCGCACGACCTCCCCCCGCGGGGGCTGAACACGTTGGCTAAATAAATCTACACATTTCCCCCATAAATCTAACAACAGTTCAGGTCCGAGGTCATTTAGCTGGGACTAAGGAGGAGTTTATATTCTAGGATTACTTAATTTGGGATTTTAAAGGCTGATTTTTTATACTAAATAATTTAGAATTAGAATAAAATTAAACTATAATTCCCTGTCTGATTTAACAGAAATACTTGGCCTTGTAGAGACAGCATTAAACAACATTTCAAACATAGGTGAGATAGATATATAGATAGATAGATAGATAGATAGATAGAGTACTTTATTAATCCCAGCCGTGAATTACAGCATTTTAGCAAAAAATATATACAATACTGTCCAATAAATTCAGGCCAAAATAAAGGCAGAAAACCAAGATGGTGACGATGAAAAACCAAGATGGTGACGGGCAACAAAACAAAGAACAAATTACAGCATTTTAGCAAAAAAATATAAACAATACTTATAAACAATAATTTAAAAATAAGTGGGATTATTTTCCTCTACATAAACATGTGGGACGTGGACATAGTGCAAGTAGTGTAAAATGAAATGCAAGTATACTAGTATGCAAGTATTAAACACATTGTTATCTTCGTAAATACTCAGAATATTGTACAGAATCTGGTCGGTGGTGAGTCAAACATCTCTGGCGTTGTGGGGAGTTTGTTGTTACCCCAGTTTATCTAAAAACCAGACTAAAGCCGCGGGTACACTGTAAAAAGATATTTAAAAAATGGTCATACTTGTGTTTTTTTAATAAATCTTATCTATCTGTTGGATACTAAACTAGACTCAGGGCTTAGTCTTACAATGTCTTTACTTTGTCAGCCTGTATCTTCTCAGTAAACGACTTCAATACAGTTTTCTATCACAGTGAAAATAACAAAATAAATTGTTGATTTGATCACATGCAGTCTCTGATTGTCCCGTCCCAGCTACTGTACGTTTGTTTGTAAGTCTGATGTTTTATAACGTGATTGATGTGTGTTGACATAAAACATGTTAGAAATCTAACGTTTTTATCACCAAAAAATGTCTTGTATGTACAACCGGAATAACAACACGGAATAGTTTCATACAGCGTTTTATTATAATAACAAACCACGGCCGACAAAATAAACAGAATTTACACGGAATGTAACAGGAGGGAATAAATGTATATATGTATATTTATAAAATGCAATATAAAGAAATCATTTATAGATTTTGGATTTCTGCTCAAAATCTTGTGTTGGTCGTGGATGTGGCGGGGCGTTCATTGGGGCGACTTTGACATCTCTCAACTCAACTTTATTCATATAGCACCTTTCATACAGTCATGCAGCCCAAATTGCTTCAAAGAAAGCAAACAAAAAGCAAAAAGAAAGCGTCAAAATAGATAATTTAAATAGAAATTTGCAAGACTATAAATTACAACAATTAAATGTTTAAATAAATAAAAGTCACTACAATAAATAGGCTCAAGAGATAGAAATGGTATGACAACCAATGATTAAGATTTATAGGCAATAAATGACGAGGAACCTTAAGTAAAATCCAGGCTAAAACGATGTCTTAAGGTTTCTTTAGTTGGTTATTTGGGAGATGCAGAGTGGATCACCTGTCGTATCACAACAGGTAAGTAGACCGACCACCTGGTGGAGAAAACTGCATTTCTACTTAGTTTTTGTTGCGGTGATTTGCAGTTCATGTCATATTGTTGCAGCACAGACTATTTACAGCACATAAAACAGGTTAATGGGAACATGCTTAATGTTTTTCAGCTGTAGCTGCATTAAAACTAGATTAAAAAAAGGATTCTTACAGAAAAATAGACGTTTACGTTCTATAAATTAACATCATAACATGTACATATTATCTCTCTTATGTGTTATTTTGGTGTTAACTTTCACGGCAGCTCCACTCCGAACCCAAAGAGTTTCCGAGCATTACCTCATGATGAGAAGAAAAGTGCTGCTTTGATTTAAGAGACAAGCTGAAGTTGCATCACAGACTTATTAAGGCTGTGGATGCACCACACCACATCACACCACTTTTACAAGACAGTTGATGAGATTCAAGTATCCTCCTTCACACAGCGGCGTATAAATATTTACCTGCAGTGCGTCTGATTCCATCTGTCCGGCGCTGGTGCTGCCCTCATATATTTCCCTCTGGGAACTGTGAAGATGTAGCAGAGATCCGGGCTGACCGAGACTCTTATTAAAACAATGAAGCTCATAATTATCCTGGAATTCCAAAGCAGTGCTATAGTCGTAATGAGGCCACACAGGAGCCGGCTTATAAAGAATGAATGTAATAAATAAGCCATTAGATGGGCAGTAAAAAGAGGAGGATATAAAAAAAAAAAAGACAACAACGCTGAAATGAGTTCAGACAGGTCTTGTTGTCTCTTGATGAGCACTTGGAGAAGTTTCTATTTTCGACCTTTAACGGTGTTTGTTTGCGAGTTGAACGTGTATTAAAAACAGAGGATACTTTAAAAAACTGCAGTACACGTCGAAAAATCCTGCTGATGATAATTCAGTGTTTTCTCATTTGCGATTGTTAATTGAGGTAATAAGATGACAAGAATGTCTTCACTGATTAACAATTTAAAATATTTGTTTTAAAGCACCAAAGAGACCTGCTGTTTGTGTTAATATTAACACATAGATTTGTTTGTTACTTGAACATTATATACTGTTGTACTTAGCTCCACCTTCTCGTGCCACTATTGGTTGCAAATAACTAAGATGGCAACAACCAAAAAAGAAGATGGTGACGGCCAACATACCTCAACGGCGACGGCCAACAAACCACGATGACCACGGCCAACACACCACGATGGCCGCGGACAACAAACCACAATGGCGACGGCCAACAAACCACAATGGCGACGGCCAACAAACCTCGATGGCAATGGCCAACAAACCTCGATGGCGATGGCCAACAGACCACAATGACCACGGCCAACAAACCACGATGGTGACGGCCAACAGACCACAATGACCACGGCCAACAAACCACGATGGCGATGGCCAACAGACCACAATGACCACGGCCAACAAACCATGATGGCGATGGCCAACAGACCACAATGACCACGGCCAACAAACCATGATGGCGATGGCCAACAGACCACAATGACCACGGCCAACAAACCACGATGGCCGCGAACAACAAACCACAATGGTGACGGCCAACAAACCAAAATGGCAATGGCCAATAAAGCAAGAATGGTGATGGAGATGGGCAAAAACAAACCACGATGGCGACGGCTAACAAACCACAATGACCACGGCCAACAAACCACGATGGCCACGGACAACAAACCACAATGGCGACGGCCAATAAACCACGATGGCAACGGCCAACAAACCAAGAATGGTGATGGAGAGTAAAAAACCAAGATGACTAGAGCCAAAAGCCAAGATGTCCATGGCCAAAAACCGACATGACGACGGCCAAAAACCAAGATGGCGACAGCTAAAATGCTGAACTCGAGGCTTCAAAACGGCAGTCCACAAACCACTGGGTACGTCCACTTCTTGTATACAGTCTACGGTCGGCACCGTCCTCTGTAAATTTAAGGGTATTGCTGAGTGATAGAGACCTGCTGTTTGTGTTAATATTAGCACATAGTTTTGTTATTTGTTTATTACTTGAACATATAGGTATTGTTAAAAGTTTGTTCATTAATAAAAGCAAGAAAAACGGTTTTGAAATATCAGAAATATCAGAAATACTCCTTTTTGTCTCAGGCAGCTGATTGACAGCAGCTGGCAGGCTGAGCCCCTGCAGGGGACAAGTGACAGAGTAAACAACCTCAACCTGTAGCCTACTTGTCGTGTGTACACAGCGTGTTGTTAGTAGTATTGAAGAGTGAGGACCACACCAGCATCTAACCAGACCCAGGTGACATTTGCAGGTACATTTACAGGCTGTTTAAAGCAGCTAATTAACTTGCAAACTGACGTTAGCTGTGCACTTTTGTTTGGTCGCTCGTTCAACAAGCTGAGGTGCAGAACAAGGAGACTTTAGCACGAAGCTAATGTGGGTGGTTGTTCAGAGTCTGCTGCCTGGCTCAATGTGACCGCTGACATCACTGCTTTATGCAAAGATTTGATTGGCTGTGAACATGTAAACTTAAAGGTAAACACATGAAATTCTGGAGTTTTCAGAGTTTTATTTTTCACCTTTTGAGAATTGCTGGTATACATTAATAACATTTTATATTAATAATGAAGGGACAGTCAAATATTTTACACAACAATGCTGATGAAGTCTTTAACAGTTTTTGTTTGTCAAGTCCGTATTAAAAAATCTGATTATGTGGTTTTAAAATCCTGCAGCACACATCCAAAACCTCCTGCTGCGGACAGCTTACAATTGTTTTCTCATGTGCCGTTGTGAATTGGTTTGATAAGCAGGAATACTGATATGTAAAATGTTTCCTCTGATAAACAATTTAAAATATTTGTCTTTACCCACCGCAGAGACTCTGCTGTTTATTATTTATCAGGAACAGTGAACCCCCTGTAGAGCCAACAGGAGCCAGCTCCGTTACCCCAAATACCCGTCAAATCCAACAAGGCCTTCACAGCTCCATCACGGCGGTGAAAGGCAGTGAAAATTGTCCTTTTTTTAATGGCTGCTTTGAAGTAAAAAGAATTATCATATCGCTGGAAGTATTAAAGTTCCCCAGAAGGAACCCTACAGTTTTATTAGTTTTACGGCTGCTGTCTTTTTACACATTTGACCGCCTTCCTGGAGCAAGTATAACACCAAAGTTAATGGCTAACGGAGAGAAAGTCAAAGGGAAAACTTGGCTGATTATAGCTATAACTCCTGCAGATACTAATTACCAGTGGCTGTAAAATAAGTCAAACTGGTCATCCTAATGAGTCCACCAGAGACCGATTGTTAAACTCCATTAAAAAGATCTATTTTCCTTCTCCTTTTTTTATTTGTGTTTTTTCCCGGCTCCACTGTCAGCGTCATCTTATCAAGTGTAACCAAACAAAGTCCTGTTTTAAAGGTCATGACGCTGCATCCACCCAAATACAGTAATTAATGTAAAATTAAGCCCCACATAAACAGTAAAAATGGTATTTCACGGTGTCTCGGAAGAAAGATCCTCTTCATTAAATGCTGCGTGTGTGAATAAAAAGTTTGTCTTCAGGTGAGTCATATTTGACCTTAACAGCACAGGTAGCGGACATATAAAGGTTTCCGTTTGAATGGATGTTAAAGATACTTTTAAACTTGGTTCATGTGGTCTCTCTTTACTCCGCATGGAAATCACAAAACAGATAATTAACAAGAAAAAGTAGAAATAAAAAGTGGCTCTCAGAGCTGAAGTTCCATTTTCCCTAAACTAGGAGAGAAGTTATTAATTTGATGTTTCTCTTTTCTCTACATGAACACTGCTGCTTTTCATTATCAGCCAGTTCTTCATGATAAAGAAACTCATATTATTGCATTAGCCAATATCATACCTCACTAATAAAACACATCATAAACTAACTCATCAGATGTTCTCCTAAATCCTCTGAGACCAGAACCTCCAGATATACACAGATATCTGACTATAATATGTACCGATTAATATCTAAACGATAATATACGACATAAACAACATTTTGACTTGTCAGGTGTTACTAATAACCATAAAGTATTCCAGTAACCCAGGACAGTGTGACAGTGATCCTGCACGAACAAAACCCGCCATCATTCAATTTATTATTATTCCACTACGGTCCTGGTCCTGGTCCTGATCCTGGTCCTGGTCCTGGTCCTGGTCCTGGTCCTGGTCCTGGTCTTGGAACGAGACCCTGATCTCAATCTAAATGATTTTAAACTCAGGATAAAGGAAGTTGTCACTGCTAGCTGCAGTTGCTTTAATTCATTAACAAACACAACATGACCAAAAATGCTGCGTTGTTAAATATCAACATATCAATAATAATATATTAATAATATTCTACATACGTGTATATCAACGTTTAGGTTTAGGCAACAAAACTACTTAGTTAGGTTTAGTAAGAGATCGTTGTTTGTAGGCTGCGTTGAAGGTCCCGTGCTCCCGTACTGATGCAGACTTTGATTAAATGTATTCGTGATACGTCACTTACAAATCCCTCAAAACCTTTGAAACCTAATTGACAACACAGTTTCATCGAATACGAACATCATCAAGGCTTTTAAGGTTTGTTATTGACATGTTACTTACTCCTTTATTTCTATATTCTTTCATTTCTTTATGTTTATATAAGAGCAACTGTAGCAAAAACTCTGATTCTGATTTTAGAAAGTCAAACTTATTTTCCATTAAAGTCTGTTTCATGACTTACAGGTTTAAATAAGTCTGATCTTAGTTTTCAGGCTTTGCTTCCTCAGCTGTCGAAACTATTCCCTCGTTCATTCCTTCCTGTAAAACAGACGCTCAGAAGTTTGACAGTAAACTGAGATTTCAGACTTTTATGAATCATAATAACTTTGTTTCATCACTGACATGTTTTAAATTTTTGCATCTATAAAATGTGACGCATTACATTGATTATTAGCAAAAAGTTATAAACACTTGAGTTATTAAGTCTAAGATTCAGACTTTTAGTAATAGTAGTAAATATAGTGCACCATATATTAACGTCCTTCATCTCAGGAAACAAACGTTTGCCTTTTTAGTCCCTCTTTACTGCAAAAGTCCAACATGAGCTGCAGACTTTAATCAATCTCATATATCTGCACAATATTCCCGTTCTAAATGCACAGAAAATAATATGATCTCTACCTTTAATTCTTTTCTACAGCTTCCTGAGTTACTCGTATTTTCTTCCTAGGTATGTGCAGTGATGTTTCAACATGGTGTTAAGCGTTTGTGTTCAGCCTGCAGGAACACGTTGAACACACAGTGATCTTCCATAATGGAAACACAGAGCAGTCTCCATCTATACGCGTCTATATAAAGAGAGTGAAGCCTCCCAGTGAGGCTGCAGCCCTCCTGCATGTACACATTCAGCATTGTATGGTGATGAAAGGCGGCTCATCGGGGAGCGAGCGGCTGTTATTTTGGCACGGCTCTCCTAATGTTGCTCGCAGCTCTATATATGCCATCCATCGCCCGAGCATCCAGGGACTCCCGGGGCTGCTAAAACCCTGCAGGGTGGGTAGAATCTAATAAAACGCACTTGACGTTTTAATTGCATTTTCCTCATCAAGGAGTAATCTGCAAGATGGTTGTGGCATTTCTGTTGAGACCAATAAGGCTGATATTATGATCAGTCATTTCTTTGATAAACACGCCGACGCCCCGGCTCTCGATTGTGCGAGGAATATCGAGCAACACCGAGACGCTTGCATCACTTCATCTCGTGCATTCTTGTGCTTTTTTTGGTAAATATTGTCTCGTGCAATGTTTGTGCGTTTGCATCAGCCGGTCAGATGTAATGTGGTGTGTCTGTATCTGACAGCTGTTTGAACACGCTGTAAACAGTGATGGTGGACTCGCTGCAGGTTTGTGAGTGGAGCTCAGGCTGCAGAGCGCTAGCTGCGTCCCTGCAGTGTGACAGTATGATAATGTGGCCCATAATGGCTTTCAATTAGCACACTCATGAACTCGGCATGTTAGAAACACTCGCAGCTCCGAGCTGTGGAGGTCGCCATCGCTGTTCCTCGTCTCATACCAGCTCCAGTTTATCAGAGTTCTGCTTTTAGGATATATTACGATTTCCTTTTCCTTGTGTTGAGTTGCTTCCTGTGTGAGGTCTTATGATTCTTTAGGAGTTCCTACAATAATATAACTATACTGTGCTATAAAGTCCCATGAAGTTATCACATCAACGAGGCTACTAACGAAATTGATCAAGAGACGAGATGCGTCTGAATCTGATCACCTCGAGTTTAAAGAGGACTTAAACAACAATGACTGAGATGATGTAGTGCTTTTGTTTGTCTGGTTGTGTCTCAGGTCTGATTAAAGAAAGGTTGCATATATTTATATATACAGTATATATATGTATATTAGGGCTGCCACTCAATTAAAATAGTTAACTGCAATTAATTGCACATTTTTTATCTGTTCTAAATGAACCTTAAAGGGAGATTAGTCAAGTATTTAATACTCTTACCAACATGGGAGTGGACAAATATGCTGCTTTATGCAAAATGTATGTATATATTTATAATTGTAAATCAATTAACAACACAAAACAAAGACAGATATTGTCCAGAAACCCTCACATAACGTGGGCATGTCTGTAAAGGGGAGACTTGTGGGTACCCTTCGAACCCATCTTCATTCACATATCTGGAGGTCAGAGGTCAAGGGAACCTTTGAAAATGGACAAACATGTAGTGCTTTAGTGAGGAGTGTTATTTAGCCTCCTTTGTGACACGCTAGTATGACATGGTTGGTACCGATGGAGCGGGCTGGTGGCCAGCGGCAGTGCTCAGCCCGCTGTTGGGCTCATTTTCTGTAACCAGTGTGTCATGAAAGTAGTAGAGTAGTAGTAAGATTTCACATACCAGAGATATGTTGCTGATAATAATTAAAATCTGAAATCACAATCAAAACAGTAAAAACTGGGAAACAAGTTTTATTGTTGATTTGAAACCTTTATTATAGAAACAATTGATTATTGATTGATATAGACCAAGGTATAAAAACAATTATATAACACTGACAACACTGCAAGATATAACAATTATAAATGCATAAAAGGCAACTCAAATTCCTTCACATATGATTGGAAAACAAATCACATAATCATTTGATTTAAAATAAAACATCAGTACAATAACAAGATACAAAATAAGTGAAATAAAAACAGCTCAGCTGAAAGCAATGATAACAGATTAATTACTGAAATGTTAAAAAAACAAAAGTGTTAAAAATGATATCACAAAACAGACCAGTCTCCTCCTGTGGGTCAGGGTGCAGCTCAAAGCAGTGATCCCTTTAATCACATGTATCCACAACAAAACCAAGAAAAACAAACAAACAGAACTATATATACAATATATACAATATTTTATATATTTTATAAAAAACTAAGGGGACATCTGCACCCTGTCATGATCATGATCAATGGTTGACTTCTAATCTTCAAAACTTTATTATTATTACTATTATTATGATTATTATTATGATTATTATTATTACTATTATTATTATCATTATTATTATTATTATTATTATTGTTATTATTATTATTACTATTATTATTGTTATTATTATAATAATAATAATAATATTAATTATTATTATTATTATTATTATTGTTGTTGTTATTATTATAATTATTATTATCATGGGGTATTATATCTTTGGCTATTTATATTATTTCCCATCTTTTATGTGACATGTTGTACTTTGTTATATTGTTATTGTTATTTCACTTAGCAATAATAATTAATAATAATAATATCACATACACAGAGTTTATGTAGTTTCTTGTTAGTTGTTTCTGTAATCTCTCTTTGTCTCTGTCTTTTTCTTTGTCTTTTTTGTTCCAGTTCAAATGTTTTATTTGGCTGAATGTCTAACATCCATTATTTTAAATCAAGTATATAACACACTGTATTAAAGCCAATGAGAAATGAGTGAACTGAGATGAACATCTGCATATTAACTCTCTGTCTCAGCTGAAAGCTGCTCTCCTCTCCTGGTCCTCTGGTTCACAGCGACTACAACAACACAGAGCATCAGCAGCAGAACACTGAGCACTGAGCATCTCACTATGTAGAAGGTGGAGGGAAACCCAGAGGGCTCTCTGTACTTTAGAAGAGTTTTGGTTGTTGACACACACTGATCATCTAGGTCAAGACCTGCACACCAATACTCTCCTGTGTCTTCCAGTGAGACATTAGAGATAACCAGAGATGTCTTGTTATAATACCAGCTCACTCTGCTCATCATGCTCAGATCAGTTATTGTATTAAAGATTCTTCCTTCTGTTTGGTTCGACTTCATGAACCAAATGTGTCTCACACTCTCTCCCAAATCTCTGCATCTGAGAGTGATTTCTTCTCCCTCTGAGAAGAGCTCTACAGCAGGTGGGCCAAATTTGGGGCACACAAACAGCCGATATGTTTGCAGTTTTCCAGAGGTTATACAGCCGTAAAAACCTGTGTGATTTAACATTAACGATGAAAACACCAGCGAGTAGTTTTGGTCCACCTCTTGTTCCACTAAAGACACATCGAGATTGATTCGTCCTTCGTCAGCGTTGAAGAAAAAACGTTCCTTCTCCCAATGTGGTGGCTGGTCATCAATGAAATCAGTGACATTGCACGGCAGCACAGCCGTCTCCTCCACTGAGCCGTAGATTATAGAATAGACGTTATACTGTACACGGTGACTGCTGACACACTGCTGTTGGTTCATCACCAGGCAGGTGTACGTTTTGTAGATTGTTGTTCTGTAGTCAGATACACGAAGAGTTGATGTGTTTGTCACCATTTGGTATCTTCCTTTAACATTGTCCATCACTGATGTCGTGTTGTCCCCAAAAACTCTGGTCCATATTTCTTGCTCATATCTAAACTCACGCTTGAGCCACTGGATATCCAGATTGTCAGCCGCTCCCAGACATGGCAGGTCCACTGTTTCTTCGATATCCCTTTGAGTTAGTTTTTTATCATCCGTTGAACTACAAATAATAATACTGATGTTTTTCTCAGATGTCACTTTGCCCTCGGTCCAACACTCCCCTTGGTACGTGCCGGAGTCTGAGTGGGTCAGGTTGTGGATCGTGTAATTAGAAATGCTGCCAACTGAAAGTCGTCCTTTCAAGTCTTTAGGTACTGTGGAGTTCTGGGACCAGAGGTCAGAGGTGTTCCACAGGACAATCTTCTCTTCACCAACAAATCTGGAGATCAGGCAGGAGGAGTTGGCCTCATTGGGGAGCTTGAAGGTGTAAGAGTCCCTTTCCTTTTGGATGATGATGAGTTCCTCTGCATGAATGTTGTTGATGAGCGCCAACAGCAGGAAGGAGAGCTCTGCGACTGCAGCCATTCTGCTCGGACGTCTGCTTGTGAGTGTTGCACAAACACCGACACGACTCCCCTCTTAAACTCTGTGTCAACCCTCATCAGCAGCATCTCATTTGTGGTTGGATGGACATGACTTCTTTATCACTTTATCTCATCATCATTGGAAACTCTGAAGCAACAGGCTCTCTATCAACTAATCTATGTGCTTTGGATGTAACTAAAACCACCGAGGCTGTCGTGTCTTCAAACACTGATTATTGAGAGATATGGGGAAACCACCAGCAAGAGGTGTGTGTGTGTGATGGGAGAGAGAAGAGCATAAATAAATATAATAAATATTAAAAAAATCTAAAAGTGGGGTAGAAAAGACTACGACTTTAGAGTGAAGCTTACTGGATTTTCACATTAAATGCCATGTCTCCAGTTAATTTAAATGAGAAATGTTGCTGTTCATCAGGTTTTATAGTTTCATATGATACCAGTATCTTCACTCTAGCTTTACTGAGCCCTACAACCTCCGAAATTTTGATTGCGTTAAAGAAATTTGTGGCGTTAAAACAAATTTGCATTAACGCGTTATTATCGTGTTAACTTTGACAGCCCTAGAAATATCTTTTTATAAGATATCATACGATCCACTTTATGAGGATACGTTGAAATAAATATAATTATATATATATATCTTGGGTGAACAAGATGGATCTGATGGTTTTTGTGAGTCATAAAGCGAGGGTGATGTTTTTATCGTCTTTCAGGAGGTTTCATTTTTGGGCCCAGTTGGTGTGTCTATCTGCTCCAAACATGGACAGAGGTTGTTTTTATAAAGGTGTGGATCATTCAGTGTTTTTAACTAAAAGCAAACAGAGACCCGCTGTAGATAAAACCTCCTCCATCTGATGACTTCCTGTCAGGACCTGAGATATGACTGTATGTGCAGCTGCTCCGTTAATACGAGCCGATCCCCCCGTCAGCCTCATTGTTTATCAATTAAGTCATTCCTCACGTCTGTTTCAATCTGTTTCCAAACTCTCTGATAGGGATCTGTTCGCTTTGACCGCGGCCCGTCCAAAGAAAACACGTCTGCTCGCCGGCTTTTGGGCTGAGGGGTTAAAGCGCTCGGCGCTCCCTGGTGGCGTTAAGGGCAGCGGAGAGAGAGGAGTAATTGGAACTAGTGAGCTATGGCTACAAACAACCTCCTTCCTCTCCTCCCACATTCAAATTCACAGTTTGAATGGCAGAAGAAGAAGAAAAAAAAAGATCTTTCAATTACGCCTTTTCTCTTTTTCCCCCCACATTTAAATTGGAAGTGATCTCGGAGGAAATAGTTATCATTTTAATGACGGCCTCCATTCATTAAAGCTCTCATTCTTCCCCTCTTTGCCCTCTCTCCTGTGGATTGGAAGCAGATTCTTACAAAAGCTCTGCTTCAATTACCTCCGAGTTAACGGAGCCCTCCCCCCCCCCGTCCCCTGATGTGTGGCCCTGAGAGCCCGGTTCTGTTGGTCCCGTTGGCCCCCACCGACCCCTCACCGACCCCTGCTGCTGTTAACAGGAGAACCCTGAACTCAGAGCTTCACCCTGCTGTCTGACAGGCTGGCATCCGTCATCTGTCACTCACTGAGTCCTGCAGTTCGTCAGGAACCAACAACACAGACGTTCACATTACTGCAGGACTCTGTTTCAGGAGTCACCTGGTTCAGGCTGGTCTCATCCACTGCTCCTATGAAAAGTAATGTTCTGTAATTCATATATATCCCAAGAAATCAATTCCTGAGCAACGAACGATGTGTAGGGAGGAGGTCGGGGTGGATGGGTGGGTTTCAAAATACCAGACGTTCACCAGGAGACCGCTGTTGGTGCCCCGTGTCAAACCAGAAGTCAGCGTTGATTTATTTAAGTTACAGCACTTCTGGAGTTATTTTAACCCTAACCACCATCTTTTCCTAAACCTAACTAAGTAGTTTCCTGTGAAAATGGAAGTTTATTTTGAAAAGACTGGAGTGGAAACGGACACTAGTTGCTGGACATTCAACCCGATCTCACAGGAAGGCGTATAAATACCATTACACCGACATTCAGCGTGTCATGAGGACGCTTTTTACGTGTCATTTGTACGCAAACGTCTGCAGTTAGGTCCAGGTAAGAAGACCATTTAGTTAGGGTAATGCCGGGTAAACACTACATGAGAATCAAGCTGATTTTGGGCTTGATTTCCCCTCCAGATGATCGTCAGTTTTTTGATGGATCTAAAGATGATCTTTCCAGATGTTCCTGTGGTGTGAGGGGTGTGTTATTTACATCCACCGATCGGCTCTGAAGTCCATCCTGGACGCACCGATCTCAAATGGTAAATGTTAAACATATTCGGTATTTACGATCAGATATCCCGAGAGATCCCGAGAGACACAACAGGAAATCTGACCGTAAATACTGAACATGTTTCATATTTGTCTAATAATTTATAAATTTTCTCATGATCAATATTTCAGATGGGATCTCCCGTTGTGTGAGGGGAACCCCGAGGACAGACGATGACGCCGTCACGTGGGGAAAGAACGACGGCCAACAGAGAACCAAGCTGACTGAAGAAGTAAGGATGACCACCACCGTCGTCATGGCGGCCGCGGCTAATGCACGAGCTAATGCACGAGCTAATGCTAATCGTGAAGCATAAAGTAGTAGTAAGATGGAGCTCAGACCAACTGGTTGATTAGTGTTTATTAAACATGTCTCTATGTCTTCATCCATCCTTCGTGAAGTTTCAGTATAGAGTAAAAAATAACATCATTAATTCTTCCTATGACACCAGTATCAGACCTTTTCTTTTGACTTTCTTTCAGACATTGTCCAGGTTTGTTTTGGACATTTAATTTAATTTAATTTAAGGACATTTCTCGACAAGCTAGTATGATATAGTTGGTACCATAGGAGTCTTTAGTTTTTCTAGTTTTATATGATACCAGTATCAGACCTTTTCTTCTGCCTTCCCTTCAGAATTTTTTTGGACAATTTTGGGAATTTTTTTGGACATTTTTGGGCATTTTTCTGACTTTTTAAGGGCTTTTTGGACATTTTTTTGGACAATTTTGGCCAATTTTTGGAAATTTTTCGGACTTTTTTCGTTTACACTAAAGTCACGTTTGATCGCCAGAGATTGAGCGAGATTTCTGGTTTTGTTTAGTTGTTGTTGACGAAGGAATCTGTTAGTGTGGGCCGGCCTTAAGGGAAAACATCATGGTTGGGCTTAAGTAAACTCAGTAAAACATATACGGAAACAACGTAAAAACATGTCGCAAACGACAATCTTGACAACGTCTCCAACGTAACTTCCAAACTAAACGCCGGTCTCCTGGTTAAAGTCCTGTGTTTGTTGGACCCGTCCACCTCCATCCTCCATCAGTCTCTCTCTCTTTATTCTACGTCACTAACTCTGAGCGGAGCAGATTCACACTGATGAGTTTACTTTGCAGTCAGTACTTGAGTATTTGTACTACAGTGGAGTATCAGTGTTAACGTCTTCATGTCGGCTCAGATTGCTGCATGTTGCGCCGCCGCCGCCGCCGCCGCCGCCAGCAGCTAAACGCTGTGAACAGACCCCTCGACTACAGTCCTGATGAAATCAGAGCGGTTCGGTTGTTTCTTTTTGTTTGAGCGTCTCATTAATACGAGATAAACCGCAGACATCAAAGACGAGACGTTTCTGTAAATCTCGCTCGGCTAATTGCAGGTTTTGATGCGCGGCGGCTCATTTGCATGGCGGGACGACTCTGCCGTTTTTTTCAGAGAGTGAAGACAGGCGGCTCCCTCTCACCTGAGGGGCCGACACTGTTACACCTTTTAAAACGGCAGAAACAACATTTGATTAGGGACTAATCACCATTTCCTCTGAACAACACTTTTAATATTTCAGGCTCCTTCTCCGGATGCAAATGAGCGACGCATTAATCGCATCACACATTAGGAAGTCGGAGCACAGCGCGCTGTTTTTCACTCTTTTTTTCATTGTGTAATTAGGGCCCAAATGTTAATGAATTATGCTAATTCTTAACAATTAGCATATAATATTGGAGACAATCAACAATTAGCATATGCTGCGTTGAAGACAATCAGAAGCTGCTGCAGTCCCACGCCGACGCTCGGCCTGATGTATAGAAGACGGCCGGCGAGCATGCCAGGGTGATCTGATTACATGCAGAATCAGCATGCTAATTACTGGAGCCCCCCCCACCACCACCACCACCACCTCCTATGTACTGCAGCTCCACCGGGGAGGAGGAGGAGGAGGAGGAGGAGGAGGACACCCTCAGCCCGTCAAACCCTCCCGGGACACTTCAACACAAAGAGGAGAGGAGGGTTTTTATTAGACGGGGGTGAAGTCGTGACCTCAGCTGGTTCTGAACCTGAAGTTAGTTCACACTGATTCACTACGAGCCGACGGAGACTCGTAAACTACAGGTCACAAGTAGCTTGTTCACTGGACTCACTCGTCTCAACTGGAGGTTCTAGGGGTGGGAAACAAAATCTTTACGATTTCTGACTAGATTTTTCAACGCCAGAATCGATATATTTGCTTCATCTGAGTCTATGTGGAGGTAGAAGGAAGTTACCGCTTTTATTGTTGTAGTCTGAGTAACGTGACGTCATATCCGTTCCGTATCCGTCAACCAAAACAAACCTCAGAAAGTATAAAACGTCGGAGGGTCGTCGTGGATACGACCTGCACCCTCACATGTTAAATCCAGCGTGGTAAACACTACACATCCAGTAAAGGATGGAAACACTTTGGGTTTCACACATTGACAGGAAAAGCAGAGCTAGACAGAATAGAGCTAAAGCTGCATGCTAACTTCTAAAAAAGGCCACTATATGGCTGAAAATGAGTCAAAACAAAGTCAGAAAAAAAGCCGAAAAATATGTGAAAGAAATGTCTGAAAAAGGCTGAAAAAATGCCAAAGTATGTCCAAATTATGGCCCAAAAAATTTCCATTAAAGGCCTAAAAAAGGCAGAAATAAGTTCAAACAAAAGTCCGAAATATGTCTGAAAAAAACTGCGGAAAAGTTAGCAGGAAACGTGATCGTATGGCGGTAACATGGCGGTTTGAGCCAGCCGTCGCTCTTGTCTCCGTGGTCAAATGGGCCGACGCTACGACTGTAGAGCACCCAGATACTGACATTTGTGTTCTCTGCATTGAAACGGCCCCGATGGAGCTGACCATGGATGGATAAAGAGAACGGAGCTGACGGGAGAGCTAGAGACCACCTTGGAGAAGTTAGAGGAAGTAGACACGTGGGACTACGTCCGCTTTTCAAAATAAGGTGTTAACAAAGGGAACTGTATTTACAAAATACATCTATGGAAATCAGATTGATGGATTATATTCACCAGAAGTATAAAACATTATAAATTAAAAATAAAATCCCACTAATCTGTGAGGGAAATGTCTTTATTCTTTGAGTTTTGGGTTGCTGAATAATAAATAATTCCTGACAATGATCCTGATATATTTGACTTCAGGACATCTCTGACTACAGACATGGTTTTTCTCAGATGTCACTTTGCCCTCGGTCCAACACTCCTCTTGGTACGTGCCGGAGTCTGAGTGGGTCAGGTTGTGGATCGTGTAATTAGAAATGCTGCCAACTGAAAGTCGTCCTTTCAAGTCTTTAGGTACTGTGGAGTTCTGGGACCAGAGGTCAGAGGTGTTCCACAGGACAATCTTCTCCTCACCAACAAATCTGGAGATCAGGCAGGAGGAGTTGGCCTCATTGGGGAGCTTGAAGGTGTAAGAGCTCCTTTCTTCTCGGATGATGATGAGTTCCTCTGCATGAATGTTGTTGATGAGCGCCAACAGCAGGAAGGAGAGCTCTGCGACTGCAGCCATTCTGCTCTGACGTCTGCTTGTGAGTGTTGCGCAAACACCGACACGACTCCCCTCATAAGCTCCGTGTCAACCCTCATCAGCAGCATCTCATTTGTGGTTGGATGGACATGACTTCTTTATAACTTTATCTCATCATCATTGGAAACTCTGAAGCAACAGGCTCTCTATCAACTAATCTATGTGCTTTGGATGTAACTAAAACCACCGAGGCTGTCGTGTCTTCAAACACTGATTATTGAGAGATATGGGGAAACCACCAGTAAGAGGTGTGTGTGTGTGATGGGAGAGAGAAGAGCATAAATAAATATAATAAATATTAAAAACATCTAAAAGTGGGGTAGAAAAGACTACGACTTTAGAGTGAAGCTTACTGGATTTTCACATTAAATGCCATGTCTCCAGTTCATTTAAATGACATACTGTTTTATGTAAATGTATGTATATATTAATTATTGTAAATCAATTAACAACACAAAACAAAGACAGATATTGTCCAGAAACCCTCACATAACGTGGGCATGTCTGTAAAGGGGAGACTCGTGGGTACCCTTCGAACCCATCTTCATTCACATATCTGGAGGTCAGAGGTCAAGGGACCCTTTGAACATGGACAAAAATGTAGTGCTTTAGTGAGGAGCGTTATTTAGCCTCCTTTGTGACACGCTAGTATGACATGGTTGGTACCGATGGAGCGGGCTGGTGGCCAGCGGCAGTGCTCAGCCCGCTGTTGGGCTCATTTTCTGTAACCAGTGTGTCATGAAAGTAGTAGAGTAGTAGTAAGATTTCACATACCAGAGATATGTTGCTTATAATAATTAAAATCTGAAATCACAATCAAAACAGTAAAAACTGGGAACCAAGTTTTATTGTTTATTTGAAACCTTTATTATAGAGACAATTGATTATTGATTGATATAGACCAAGGTATAAAAACAATTATATAACACTGACAAGATATAACAATTATAAATGCATAAAAGGCAACTCAAATTCCTTCACATATGATTGGAAAAAAAATCACATAATCATTTGATTTAAAATAAAACATCAGTACAATAACAAGATAAAAAATAAGTGGAATAAAAACAGCTCAGCTGAAAGCAATGATAACAGATTAATTACTGAAATGTTAAAAAAACAAAAGTGTTAAAAATGATATCACAAAACAGACCAGTC